>JAGKRZ010000059.1:0-81848 GCA_020002355.1 Intubia oerlemansii
ACCAAAAAAAAAAAAAAAAAAAAAAAAAAAAAACTCAAAAACTCCCAGATCGTCGACCAACAAATCCCAGCCCCTTCATTTGTGATCAGACCGTTGTCAATGTACTTTTGTGAATGTTGCTTGCCTGCAAAAGTACAGCAACCCAGATTTGGAAGGAACCGGTCTGGACGGCGATCATTAAAGCGGGTCCTGTCCGGCAGTAAAAAAGGACCGAGAAAGCGGGAATTCATCGTAAGGAGTGTGTATATATGGAGTATCTAGTCCCTACCGTGGAGTTATAAGGATGGGGGAGCTTGGCCCGAGAAGAAAGCGTTGCAGTAAACAGCGAAATCTTCCGACGCGTATCATCAATGGCGAGCACGGATGGCTATGGGAAAGGGAGGCCATACAAAGAGACATATCCGAGCTGAAGACGGCCGACAGATACTTTAGAGACAGTACGGTGTACAGGCTGCTGAAAAATACGAGAATGGAGGGGCAGATCAACGTATTCTCATCCATGTATCCGGGAGATGGGAAACGCGGAAGGGTAGTGTATCGAGAGCAGAATGATTGGCAATGACCAGACTGCTGGGAGGAGAATGGGCACAAGAAGCAAAAACACGAGACGAAGGCTGTCTAGACAAACCACGCGTGCAGCGTACTTTTTTACATGACTCGAAAGTCGAGGTCATCCTTGCCTTTCTAGGAAATACTGCCTGAAGCAAAGATATCAGTGCCGCATTCGCGCTGCTTTGCGGGGGAGTAGCTTGCCATCTTGTCTCTTGTCATCTTGTCATTTTGTCATCCGGTCGTGTCGTTTTACCGTCTTTTACCAAGTATACTACATGTCTTTGATTTGTTGCCAAAGATGTATCTCCGTACACGGTCTGCTTAGACAGGTGGCGACAATTGCTCATGCAGTGTGAGAGAGGTACGTGATCTGGTTTCACAACAGTCTGCAACCACGCGACAGAGCCACCGTAAGACAGTAAGACGGTAAGACGGAAAAAAGATGGGCAAAAATGGAAAGAGAAATATGCGTAAATCATGCCCGGCCTGAATTCACCAAAGGGCTCCTCAAATTTCAGGGGCACGCCTCGACCTCTCATCTCCACTCGTAAATGTTTTTTTTTAATTTATTTTTAATTTAATTTATTCTATTATTATATTAATTTACCCTCTTTACCCTTCTTACCCCAGCACAGCACTTGATCGGAGCCTGCAAAGTACAAAAGTGCGCCCACACACAAACACGATGTGCCCCTCTACTCCGTAGTGTCCCTGACATCTGTTCCTGGCTGCTTCGCCTGCCTGGCATTTTCACATGCAACCGAGCTCGAGCCGACGCATGTCAAATAAGGGATGCGGGTACATTGCACATGTACCTCGTAGCTATCCGCTTTTATTGGCATCGGTATCCAATTGCTGCGCGTGCTGACTTGCCCCAACCCACTTTCACCCGCGCAAGTTCTTCACAGTGTGCTACAGTGCATTTCAGCGTCTTACAGCGCCTTCCCCACACTCTGCGTCGCGCGCTGCAGCACCCCGCGCTGGACTTTCATGCACGTTTAATGCGCCGACTCTGTAAAAAGACGTTCCGTACAGTGCGCAACTCAGCACTTCACGTGCCAGCCTTACAGGCGGCGCGCTTTCCATTCGCGTCTCACGCCGGCTTTGGCTTGTCATCGCCATCCCATCTCGACGTTCAACGGTTGCTTCGTATCCGGCCGTCTTTTTGCATCGTCAGCCGGGGCCATTTGCCACCCACCGTTGTCTGGGGAGTTTTTCTTTCTTTTTTAAATTTTTTCTGTTTTGCGCTATTGTTACAGGGTAAGCCAATGATAAAGTCGCGATGCAGTCGCGTCGGCACTTGAGCCTCTATCATGATTTACAGGGGCTTCGCGGATTGCCAACAACCACGGACGCTCGGTCCACAGTCGGATCGACATCATCAGCCGAGGCTCTTTTTGCCAATTGTTCTTTTTGACTTTTGCATCTTGCAAAAGAAAAGAAAGAAATCGCTAACATATTATATCAGGGGATCGTTGTCCATGTAAGCATTTCTCAGCGGCTTCGTTTTCCCCCTCTCCTCTCCCCCCTTTTCTTCTTGTTTTTCTTTGTTCATCCACCTGTCCGGTCCATCATCGACATCGCCGACCATGGCGACAGCAGTCCGGCCATCCAACTTGCGGGTACCGACCCAGTTGGCCGTCTCGAGGACCGGCTTCGACAAGGCTGTGCCTCCGGCCCTGCGCCCTCTGCTTCGCGCATACATTCTCGGCTACGCCTCGAGCGTCGCGCCTCGTCTGCTCACCGTCCTCCTCACATACTTTACCGCTGTCCGGCGACGCAGGCTCGGCCACCGGCGCAACAAGAGCCAGACCGACAGCATCGTCCAGGACGACATCCCGGCCCAGAGCCTCGGCTCGCCCCCGCTCGACAAGGCATCGCTGGCCTATGTGCGCGACTCGGTGCGTCGCATCCTCCGTGCCGGCCTCGAATGGAACCGCTTCCCGGCCTTTTGCGCCACCCTCGTTGGCGGCAGCACGCTTCTGCAAGTCGCCTTTCAACGGCTGCTGGCTCAGGTTGCGCCGAGCCTGTCGCTGGTGGCCCGCACGCGGCTGTCGCGCTACCTCGCCTCGTTTGCCGCAGGCTATGCCGGCATCCGCCAGCTGCAGTCGCGGCAGGCCGCCGGTTTTACCGAAACCGAGACGGTCGTTGAGAAGGAGGAAGTTCGTATCAATGGAAACGTCAACGGGAACGCCGAGATAGCGGCATCGCCGACACAAATACGAACCAAAACAAAAACCAAAACCACAACCAAAACCACACGATACGCAGGGCGCACGCTCGACCTCACCCTCTTTGCCGCCACGCGCGCCGTCGACGTTATGGTCGGCGAGCTCTGGGCGCGCCGCAAGGCCGGCCGCGTCGCGGTGGGTCGGTGGACGTCGCTCGAGGCCTGGATCGGCCGCATGACCGACCCGGCCATCTTCTCCGCCTCGTCCGCCCTCGTCATGTGGGCGTGGTTCTACCAGCCCGACCGCCTGCCCCATGCCTACAACAAATGGATCACCTCGGCCGCCTCCGTCGATGGCCGTCTCATCGATGCGCTGCGCTTCTGCCGCAAGGGCTCGCTCGTCTATGCCGCCGACAGCGGCGAGCCCGGCTCCGACGCCCGCGTGCTCGAGGGCATGTGCCAGGACTACAGCTGGCCCCTCGTATGGGGCGACCCGGCCAGGACGGTGCCCTTCCCCTGCCGCATCGTGCACATGGACTGCGGCGACTCGTGCGAGTACCACGCCGTCGTGCGCTTCCTCCGCTCTTGGCGCTGGTCCATGGCCACCTACCTGCCCCTCAGCCTCGTCCTCGTCCTCCGCCCGCAGCATCGCAACCCCCGCGGCCTCGTCCGCGCCGTCCTCTCCGCCGCCCGCTCCTCCGCCTTTCTCGGCGGCTTCATCACCCTTTTTTTTTATGGCGTCTGTCTCATGCGCACGCGCATCGGCCCCCATCTTCTCGGCACCTCCCTCGACGTGCGCCAGCGCATCGATGCCGGCCTCTGCACCGCCAACGGCTGCCTCTTGTGCGGCTGGAGCATCCTCCTCGAGCGCGCCAGCCGCCGCAAGGACATGGGCCTCTTTGTCGCCCCCCGCGCGCTGGCCACGCTCTTCCCCCGGCGCTATGCTCTCGACAAGCAGTGGCGCGAGACCATGGTCTTTGCCGCCAGCACGGCCGTCGTCTTTACCGCCATCCAGGAGAACCCGGCTCGTGTGCGCGGCGTCCTCGGCAGCATTCTCAAGACGGTCTTTGTCCCAGCACAAAAATAAAAAAAAATAAAAAAATGCCAAGGTTCTAATCTACCTTACACTCCTTCATCCTTCTTTCTTCCTTTCTTGCCCCTCATCATCATTCCCATTTTATTTTGTTTTTGTCTCTTCCTTCTCTTTTTACCGTTTTATATATCCTTTGTCATGATTTTTTGGGATACCTACTATACTTTTTTTTTCTAATCTGAGCGGACACGTAGATGTATGCTACATTGGCAACCCATGGAACATAGAAGGAAGGAACCCCCATATCAAAAAAGAGCTTACTCCGTATATATTCATTAAAATATATATGAATTCAATTAAGACAACAAAAAAAAAAAAGAATGCTTCTCTTTGCTATCTTTATGAACGCAACCATGAAAACGCACCAAGGACAAAAACGCAGACGAGCAGGTCCGACCGCACCGTACTGAAAATCTGCCAGTACTGCATGCCAATCTCGACATTGCGCTTGACCGTCGGCGGCAGGAAACCCATGGCCATGCCCATCAGACCTCCCGATGCCGCTCCGTCTCCCAGGCCTCCCAGGCCGCCCGGTCCGCCGCGGCCGCTGGCTTGGCTGCTCTTGGCCCGCCGCTCCAGCATCATCCGTGTCGTCAGCAGCAGCGTCTCGGCCGTCGCAAACGCATAGAAAAAGTATCGCTTGTGCATGTCAATCGCATCTTCAGAGATGCCCTTTTCTGACGACACCGTCGCCACGGCCAGATCGCGCTCGGCGCGCGAGCCCGTAAACGGCGTCGCCAGCGCCACGTACAGACCCAGGGCCACGGCCACGGCAAAATGGACAATGCGCCACAGGGCAGCCGACGTGCTGGGCACGGGCTTCTGAGCTGATGGCTGGCCAGGGAAGCCAGGGAAGCCGCCGCCGGGGAAGCCGGGGAAGCCAGGGCCGCCAGGGCCGCCAGGGCCAGCACCTCCGGGACCTCCTGCACCTCCCGCACCGCCCATGGCCTGCATCATTTGAGAAAACATGGCCGCCATGGGATCTTCCGCGCCACCTGCAGCGCCCGCACCACCCATGCCGCCCAATGCGAATGGATCACTCGGATTGCCAGCGCCACCGCCAAAGCCACCAAAAGGGTTCGGGCTTCCTCCCGCCTGGCCCTGGCCTTGACCAGCACCACCCGGCTGTGCCCCAAACAGCTGCAGGAGCTGTGGGTCGATCCCGGCTGGCGTCTGTGCCGAGGCGTTGCTGTTGGCGGCTGTCGGACGAGGAGTGACTCTTGGCTCGTAAAAGTGTTCGGAAATGTCGACTTCCGCAGGATCTGCGTGCTCGATGGGTGCGGGCGCGGGCGCGGGTGATGAAGCAGGTGCGGGTGCAGGTTCGTCTTTGAGGGTCAGCCGTCGTCATTACTCTTATCTTCTCCCATCCGCTGTGTCCCCCCCCCAACTCACCTCTCTGAACACCTCCTCCCAGACCGGTAATCTTGTTGAGACGTGCCGTACCGCCCGCCTTGATCTTGGCCTCACGGCGCTCTTTGCGACGGCGCGCCTGAGCGGCCGCCGCATCCTCGGGCGTCGACGTGCCCGACGAGACGCCTCCTTCCGACATGATGGTAGGACTTTGTCAGGGTACTGGTGTATTGCGATTTTGTGATGCTCTGGTGATGTATCGCCAAGGGCGGCCGATTAGGGGTGGGCACGATCGGTTTGGTGGGCTGTTGACGTCGATGCTTTTTGGTGTGGCACCAAAACGTGTGGCACCAAAAAGGCACAGCTGTCGAAATAGCAGCACGTGACAGTACGGGCACGGACCACACTTTATGGAGTCAAAGCCCCACTACAGAATACCGTTCTCGCGCCAACCAATTCTGTTACATAATCCGATCATTACATAATCCCCTTTTGTGGACCCGTCTGAGCGAGCTATAAATTCTCGTCGCGAAAAATTTCCCAAGCGTTTTTTCTGTTTTCCTTTTTTCTTCACCAACGGGCCTGTGCCCAGCCGTCCTCTGCTTGCTCCGGCGAGTTCAGAGTTGATGGCTGCGGCAGTTCGATACATCCTATGGAGACATCGCCCATAACTGCATTTTACCGTGCGGCATGGTGTCAATTTCCTATCGACAGGTCCCAGAGCAATACGCGCTGTGCCCGGGGAGAAGCCGAGTTCGCCGTCAAAAGCTGAGCGACGTGGACCGGGACGCGCGAGACCGTCATATTCCAAGCCGTTGCCGAGGATCGTCGATCCATGAAGCTAGGGGAAAACCATGACAGGTTACATTTATTCTGCAAGGGTTACGCCAATATTGGCTGTATTGACCTCTTTTCGGTGTTAAAGAATCAAGAGAAGGAAGCTATAAACGAGCACAGTCTCTGCTTTTCCCCATGTGGATGTACTGTTCATTATCGTTTTTGTCATTTCGTGTGCTGTGCTATATATACATCGCATGGCCTGGTTTCTATGCTGTATGCTGTTGGCCGTCGGATGCGGAAAGTCGTCTGCAAAAAGACAAGAGATCTTCAGCCGCATTACGATCCCATCTTTCTATGTGGCTTTTGCATCTTTTTTTCTTCGTTTGTCCATCGCACCCAATATCCTTCACAGGTACTTTTCCAGCTCCTTCATCAGCGTGTCGGCGGCCCATGTCAGCGTCGTGGCCATGTCGACATCGACGCCCGCGTCGAGCTGGGCCAGGATGCGGTTGGCCGCAAACGCCTCGCGGTCCGGGGCGCCCTCGACATCGCCGCCGGCAAACAGCCACTTGTGCGCGGCGACATAGTTGGGCCAGACGATCTTGTCGACGTAGCCCGGCGGATCCTGCCAGAAACCCTCGAGGGTCACGTAGCCGTCGCGGTTGGCGCGGCGCTGCGTGGCCTTGTCGCGGCTGACGCGCAGAAACAGGCGGATGTCGACCTGGTCCATGGCGGCGCGCGTGGCTTCCGTGTAGAGCAAGAAGCCGTCAAAGAAGCAGATGCGAAGTGGAATGTCCTGCGCCGTCTGCAGACGGTGGCCGGGCTGGCCGGGCTGCAGCCATGCCTCGACCTTGGCCTTGACGGCGACAATGGTCTCGTCGGGGACGGGACACTTGCCGACCGAGTTTTGGTCTTCTTTTGAGTAGAGATCGTGCTGTAGTGTTAGGCGAAAGCTCTGCCATCCTCTCTGCTTCCTCTCTGATGCGTCTCTGACTCACCGGCAAGACACCATTCTCGCGAACATGGGTCAGGGCGCGCTCCATGTCAGGCACAGCAATGGCCTCGGGACAATCCCAGTCGGCCAGTCCATCGACGCCAATGGGGATGCTGATAAGAGTAGGCAATGTCAGACAAGTCGAAACCACAAAATCACAGCTCAGGCTACCGTGTCTCCCCCTCCAACTCACTCCTTGTCCTGCTTGTAAAAGTCATCTTCGTGCAGGATAAAGGCATTGGGAAAGATGTCGCGCAACAGCCGCGCCAGCGTCGTTTTGCCACTCGATGAGCAGCCGCTGATGCCGACGACGACGGCTTTGCGGTCTGCGGCCATGGCGGGCGGGTTACGGTCAGAAAAGATTGATAATTGGGATTGTGAGAAAGAGAAAGACAAGATAGTCCAACAACGAGAGATACTGAGAATTGCACGAGACCAAGGGCCCGCTATGATGGTACGTACCCGTTGTACGGATAGGCACTGCTTGTGATTACGGGCGTCGCAGTAGTATTGTTTTAGCCGCCCCGCGGCGTCCGTTCCAGCCCTGCCGCGCCCCTCTACCCCCCGTATCTCTACTATCTCTGCGCGGGTAAAGAAAACCTGCGCCGATCCGGACGAGTCACGTGAATCTCTGAGCCTTGCAAAAACGACAAAAAAAAGATGTGTGCATTTCCGTACGTTGTCCCGTATGATTCATGCCGTCGTATATATTTCCCGAGTGTGCCCGTCTATTTCCCATATAAAAGCTTCCATACATTCACCCACACATCCCTCACAGCAGCTTCAGTTGCCCCGTCACTTGGTCGACAAGGCTCTTGGGAGCTGGCCCGACGCCCAGAACCGTCAGGCTGCCCGACTCGATCTGCGTGCGGCCGGCGTCGGCAATGACCTCGGCCGTGATGCCCAGGCTGTGCGCAGTGCCCATGAGCGTGAGCAGCGCGTCCTCGCTCTTGGCCTGGAGGGCAATCTTGGCCTGGCCGTGGCGCTCCCAGCGCTGCAGCAGCTTGGCGGCGCTGGATGTTGGGTCGCGCTCGGCCGCCTTTCTCAGGGTCTTGTAGCAGGCCAGCGTAGCATGGCCGCACTGAGCAGCGATTTTGCCTAGGAGGGTTGTTAGTGGAAAAGAGCCTTTGCTTTGTGGCCGTTCCGCCTGGCCCCCCCTTCTTCCCAACTCACCCTTGGTCATGCCCAGATCGGTCCGCACAACGAGCACCAGCTTGCACTCTTCTGTAGACGTGGCGTCCAGCGTCTCTTTGGAAAGGGTCGTGGCCTCTTCGGCTGTCTCCGCCTCGACCCGGGGCTTCTTGCTCTTGCTCTTCTTCTTCGTCTTGCCAGCTGCTGCCGTCGCCCGCAGTCCGTCCCGCGCGTCGGCTTCCTCGCCATTGGCCCAGTTGGGCGCGTGGTCTAGAATCACATCGTCGTCGACATCGGAAAACTCGCTCTCAAAGGGATCCGTCAGGTTGCGTCGCCGCTCTTCGGCCAGCTCGGGCGAGATGAAAATGTAGCCGCGCACAGTATAGATGCCCAGCAGCAGACCCGTGACAAAGGCGACGGCGCTCGTGCCAATGGCCAAGGCCGCCGGGTTCGGCATGCGATCCCAAGAGGACATGGCGGTGATGTGGAGGGGGCGGGTGATGTCTAGGTGGTGTAGATTGTTTGAGGTGAGGACACAGAGGGGGATGTGGCAGCTGTCGTCACATAGTTGAAGCTTCTAGACTTTTTTTGACTGCCTATTTTTTTTGCTTTAGCGGCCCGGCAGTGACGGCGGTGGGCCAGGGGCTAGCGCTTGGGCGGCGCTGTCAGGGGGTACGGAGTACCTAACTGTGTTAGGGACCTTTCGTAATAATGAGTTTGAACGGCAAACTGGAAACAAATACTCACCACCACAATGTGGCACATAATAGAAATCAAATTTCACGCATTGCTGCAAATATACGCCCGCTTTGATCTTCAGACTCGCTTTTATTGTACGCCCGAAACGCCTGGCATGATGAATACAAAAAGAGATACAAGATACAAAAAAAGAATGAAGACTGACAAATCTCCAAACTGAATGCCGAATGTAAAAATAAGGGCAGCAAGAGAGCCACAAAAACCACACTCCCTTTTCTTCTTCTTCTCTCTTCCCCTCCCCCCTTTCCACCTCCCACCTCAGTCCTTCCGGGCAAACCGCCCAAGAGCCGGACCCAGCTCGGCCTTGGTCTCCTTGAACTTCTCGTCCTTGCGCGCCTGCTGCTCTTTCCAGATCTCGTCGACCTTGACGCGCTTCTCGTCGATAATGTTCTTCTTGCGCTGCTTGCGAATGTACTTTTTGAGGGCGGTGCTCTTGCCGCGCGCCTTGTTGCGGATCTCGGCGGCAATGTCGACGGGCGCGGCGTCCAGGTCCTGCTCGGCACGGCGCTGGGCCTCGGAGCGCAGGTCGAGCTTTCCGATAAAGTTGGGGTCGAGCGTGATCATCTCGGGCTGCAGCTTGTTGAGCAGCGCCTTGACCTCGCCCTCCTGGCGCTGCTTGGTGGTCTCGTAGGGGTTGACCTCGAGCGCGTCAAAGTTGGCCTCGCCGGCGCCGGGGATGATGACGGACGAGAAGCCGCTGCTGTGGCCGACGCCGAGCACATCCTCAAAGGGGCAGAAGCGCACGCGCTCGATGCCCTTGCCGTCGCCGCCCCAGGTCATGTAGGGGCTCTGCACCTTGCCGCTGCGGCCGTCGACGGTGGGCACGGGCTCGGAGAGGATGCCCTTCCACACGGTGGTGCGGGTGCCGTGGCCGAGGGCGACGAGGCCCGTGTCCGACACGGCGAGCGTCGAGGCGGGCCCGTCGGTGCGGTAGCTGGCGACCTCGCCGCGGAACATGCGCACGTCCCAGATGTTCATGCGGCAGTCCTGGCCGGTCGAGACCATGTAGCGGCCCTCGCGGTCGACGGCCAG
Source organism: Intubia oerlemansii (assembly GCA_020002355.1). Lineage (NCBI taxonomy): Eukaryota > Fungi > Ascomycota > Sordariomycetes > Ophiostomatales > Ophiostomataceae > Intubia > Intubia oerlemansii. The sequence continues at coordinate 9,862 of JAGKRZ010000059.1, forward strand.
CGCGCGCACGGGGCCGCGGTGCGCCAGGATCTTGACGAGCGGCTCGGCCGTGTTGGGCGACCACAGCGTCACGGTGCCGTTCTGGTGGCCGGCGTGCAGGACGGCATTGTAGGGGTTCTGCGTCAGCGAGACGGGCGCGCCGGCCTTGGTGAAGATCTCGCTCACCAGCTGGCCCGTCGACACGTCCTGGTACTTGAGGTGGCCCGTCATGCCCATGGTGGCCAGCAAAAAGTGGTAGGGCAGAAACTCCATGTGCGACACCTCGACGTGCTTGCGCAGACAGTGCAGCTCGACGCCGTTGCGGTCGTAGATGTACGTGTAGCGCTTCTGGGCGACGGCAAAGTACTGGTTGTTGTGCAGCCAGCGCACGTCGCGCACCGTCTCGCCCAGCTGCAGCTCGCAGCCCAGCTTGCCCTCGCGCCAGTCCATCGTCGCCACGTGGCCCTTGCGGCCCGCCAGCAGCAGCTCGCGGCCCGTCCGCGTAAACTCGCACAGGTACGGCCCCAGCTGGTCCAGCACCAGGTCGATGCGCTTCTGCGCCACCGCCACCGGCACGCTCTGCACCAGCTCGTCCTGCCGCACCTTGTACGTGCGCTCCAGCTCCGTCTCCGCCTCCAGGAAGCCCGGCGCGTGCTCCAGCAGAATCTCCGAGTCCTTGGCCTGGTCGGCCGCCCGCTGGAACTTGGTCTCGAGGTGGTCCATCCGCCGCTTCAGCTTGCGGTCCTTGATGCCCTCAATGTTGATCTGCTTGCCGCGTCCGTACTGCCGCTGCGCCTCGCGGTGTCGCCGCAGCCGGATCTGCTCGTCCTTGGTCCGCAGCTCCAGGCGCACATTGTCGACTCGTTTGGCTCCATTGCGAAACTTGGTGATGCCGCTGCTGCTCGTCTTTTGTGTCGTTTGTGTCTTTTGCTTTTTCGGAGGACGCGCGCTGCCGTCCGTGTCGACGACAGCTACTGTTGTGTCGGCCATGATGGGTGGGAAGAATGGTGGTGATGATGCACCCTGTGGATAAAAGAGAAAAGAAGAGGCGTTGAATTTTGCAGGCGCAAAAACATAGGAAAGCCAAAAAGGAAGACAAGGGCCATACAGAGAGTACCCAGCCCATCAGGAGCGATCCACTTAAAAAATTCTTATCGTGCTGGTTATCGCCCAGTTCTGCCATTCTTTATCGCATTATGTCAGCACCGATAAGCCCCACCACTCCCACTTTCACGCTGCAAGCCAAAATCAAAAAAAAAAAAAGAGTAAAAGAGAAAAAAGAACATCACGGCGGGCCAGTTTTTTCCAATTTTGCAGTGCCATTGCGCGGGGAAGAAGGGATTGATTCTGTCTCTTTTGATTTTTTCAAAGACAGTCCACGCAAACCGGACAATACAACCGCCGTCATGAGCGGTTTCAGCCACAAATCGACCACCAAGGTCGCGCACAAGCCTTTCAAAGGCGGAAAAGGGCGTCATAAGGGTGCGTGCCTTTCATACCCCCCCTGAGATATCGTTATACACGCACACACTAACTCCCACCCCTAGGCAAGACGGCTGACGAGAGACCGCGGACACCGCACCAGCATGTCCTGTCCAAGCTGGACCGCCGCAACAAGAACCGCCAGCGCCAGCTCGAGAAGCAAAAGGAGCACCGTCTCGAAGCCTCGATTTTCAACGGCCGCGATGGAGCGCCGCGCAACGTGGCCGTGATCCCGCTGTGCAGCGACTGCGACGCCGTGGCGGCCGTGCGGGCCCTCAACGGCAGTCTCGACCTCGACCTGGCCCCCGTCGATGCGCTGTCGTCCGAAAAGGGCGGTCTTGGCGGCGGCCTGCTGCGCGTCCCCATTGACCGCTTCAAGCAGCAGCTGCAGTACATCATGGCCCCCAGCGACCGCGACGTCATGGCCAGCATCGACGCCGCGCGCGCCGCCGACTTTGTCGTGCTGCTGCTGTCGGCCAGCGAGGAGGTCGACGAGCGCGGCGAGCTCATCCTGCGCAGCATCGAGAGCCAGGGCCTGTCAACCCTCTTCACGGCCGTCTGCGGCCTCGAGGGCGTGCAGCCGCAGAAGCAGCGGCTCGCCATTGTCGAGTCGCTCAAGTCGTTTATGCGCCACTTCCACCCGGACCAGGACAAGCTCTACAGCCTCGATAACCGCCAGGAGAGCGCCAACCTGATCCGCTCGCTCTGCAGCGCCACGCCCAAGGGCATCCACTGGCGCGACGAGCGCAGCTGGCTGCTGGTCGAGGACGTGCAGTTTGACTCGCAGGACGCGCCGGCTGTCCTGACGGGCGTCGTGCGCGGCCGCGGACTCAAGGCCGACCGGCTCGTGCAGGTGGGCGACTGGGGCTCGTTCCAGATTGAAAAGATTGTGGCGGCACCGCTCCATGTGCGCAAGATCAAGGGTGTGGCTGCGGCACCAGCACCAGTATCAGCAGAAGACACGATGGCTGTGGATGGTCAGGATAGTGCTGCTGCTGTTGTTGCTGCTGCTGCTTCGTCAGAAGAGGAGGAGGGCGTGCTCGACCGGCCGACAGAAGACCGCGATGATCTCGATGGGCTGGCACCCGAAGGTGCCGTTCTGAGCGATGACGACGACGACGACGAGAACGGCGACGAGAACATGATGGACGGCTTCAGCACAGTCGATGGCCGGTCCATGGCTGGCAACAGTCGCAAGGGCGTCCTGCTCGACGACCACCACTACTTCTCGGACGACGAGGAGACCAAGATCAAGCCCGCACGGAGACTGCCCAAGGGCACTTCCGAGTACCAGTCGGCCTGGATTCTCGACGACGTGACGTCCGAGTCCGAGGCCGAGGATGACGACGACGACGACGACGAAGAAGAAGGAAGCAGTGGTGAAGACCAAGAGATGGACGCCGACGGCACGCCGCAAAAGGCTGACCCGGCCGACGGAACCGAGGGCATCGTCAAGTATGCCCCGACCGAGGGCGGCGGCGGCGCACCGTCCGAGTACCCCGACGGCTCCGAAGAGTACGTCGAAAAGGACGACGAGCAGGAGGCCGCGCAGCTCGCGCAGTACCGCCAGCAGAAGCGCACCGAGGCCCAGGACGACCTCGAATTCCCCGACGAGATCGAGCTGCACCCGCACGTCAGCGCCCGCGAGCGTCTCGCGCGCTACCGCGGCCTCAAGAGCCTGCGCTCCAGCCGCTGGAACGAACGCGAAGACCGCGCCCACGAGCCCGAGGACTGGCGCCGTCTGCTGCGCATCCCCGACTACCGCGCCTCGCGCATCCGCGCCACCCGCGAAGCCCTTGTCGGCGGCGTCGCTCCCGGCACCCGCGTCGCCGTCTACCTGGCCAAGACCGCCGTCATCCCGGCCGAGACCCGCGCCGCCTACACCCCGACCAAGCCCGTCACGCTCTTCTCGCTCTTCCGCCACGAGCACAAGCAGACCGTCGTCAACTTCTTGATCAACCTGAGCGCCGACGAGCCCCGGCCCGTCAAGTCCAAGGAGGAGCTCGTCGTCCAGTGCGGCCCCCGTCGCTTCGTCGTCAACCCGCTCTTCTCCCAGAGCGGCGTCACCCCCAACGACGTCCACAAGTTCAACCGGTTCCTGCACCCCGGCCAGTCCGCCGTCGCCACCTTTGTCGGCCCCGTCACCTGGGGATCCGTCCCTACCCTCTTCTTCCGGCGCGTCAAGGGCAGCACCGTGCCCCGCTCCGAGGGCGCGCCCCAGGCACCGCCCAGCCTGCGTCTCGCCGGCACCGGCACGGCCCTGCCGCCCTCGACCTCGCGCGTCGTCGCCAAGCGCGTCGTCCTCACCGGCCACCCCTACCACATCCACAAGAAGATTGTCACCATTCGCTACATGTTCTTCAACCGCGAGGACGTCGAGTGGTTCAAGGCCCTGCCGCTCTTTACCCGTCGCGGCCGCAGCGGCTACATCAAGGAGGCCCTCGGCACGCACGGCTACTTCAAGGCCACCTTTGACGGCCGCATCAACCCCCAGGACAGCGTCGGCGTCAGTCTGTACAAGCGCGTCTGGCCGCGCAAGTCGCTGGTCTACCAGCCATGGACCGAGTCGACGACATCGACAGGCAAGGCTGCTTCTGCTGCTGCTGGTGGCAGCAATGATGATGCCATGGACGAAGACATGATGTAAGGGTAAAATAAAAAGAAAAAGGAAAGGAAAAATGGGCAATGGGAAATTCAAAAAAGCAAGGCCAATGGGATGGATATGGGATCAAAAAATTGGGAGGGTGAACAGGAATCAAAATCTTTGGGATAGACGATTTGGGAAAGGACATAAAAAAAGCACGTATGATAATGAAACTGTTTTACGCCATGATATCAAAAGTGAGGTGACAGCCTATGGGCACTTGAGAGAGAGAGAGAGAGAGAGAGCAAATTAAAGAGAAAGGAGTATATGAGGGATATCTTGGTTTGTTATATGCAGTGATATAGAGGTATATATCTTTCCACTCCTGCTTTTTTTCTTCTTCTTCCCCTCCCTCTTTACTTTGCCAGTGCCTCCAGTCCTTCTGTCGGCCGCGGGCCGCCCTGTGCCTTGACCACGGCCTCGGCACCGCTGGCACGCCACGCGCTCAGGATCAGATTGACAATGTGGTCCACGCCCACGTCGCGCTTGACCTGCGCAAACACCGTCGGACCGCCCTCGCGAATCTTGCGCGCATCGCGCTCCATGACGCCCAGATCCGCACCCACCGCCTCGGCCAGGTCCGTCTTGTTCACCACCAGCAGGTCGCTCTGCGTGATGCCCGGCCCGCCCTTGCGCGGCACCTTGTCGCCGCCGCTCACATCAATCACATAAATGATAAAGTCGGCCAGCTCGCGGCTGTAGTTGGCCGCCAGGTTGTCGCCGCCGGACTCGATCAGCAGCAGGTCCGACTTGAACTCGGCGTGCAGGTCCTCGAGCGCGGCCAGGTTGGCACTGACGTCCTCGCGCACCGCCGCGTGCGGGCAGCCGCCCGTCTCAATGGCCCGGATGCGCTCGGACGGCAGCGCCTTGTGCCGCGTCAGAAACTCGGCGTCTTCGCGCGTAAAGATGTCGTTGGTCACGGCCGCCAAGGAGTACTTTTCGCGCAGAGCCAGGCAAAGCGCCAGCATCAGTGCCGTCTTGCCCGAGCCGACAGGGCTATCCGTTAGCGAGTGTTCTTTTTTCTCTTCCTCTCTCTCCCCTCCCTACATACCCTCCAATACCAATGGTAAAGGCCCGGTCTTCCCAGACGCGGCCTTCCACAATAGGCATTTCACGGCCCAGAAAGCTGCCGGGGCCGTCATAAATCTCGTGCGTGTGGCCGTGCTCGGCAGCCGAGACGCCGGCATGCGAGTGCGACGTGGCACCGCCGTCGTGTGAGTGAGTAGCCATGGCGATAAATATGTGCGAGACAACAAAAAAATATATATGTAGGAGAGGAGAGAAGAAGAAGAAAAAGCAAAGAGCATCAAAAGAGAGTTGGAACTTTTCTTCTAGTTGAGGAAAGAACAAACGAGGGGAAAGCTCTTATCTTATCGGCGCCATGAGATAACAATGATGCACCTATTATCCAGACCTATGACAAAAAGGCGCTCGCCAGAGATGGGGGTAGAAGAGAGAGGGGGGGGCTGCATTGGACGGCAGGCCGTGTTTCCGGCGGACAGTCTGACAAAACAGTTTATCGAGTTATGTTACTGTATTCTTCAGTCGTTTTATGAGAGATCTGTGAACAGCAAAATCAATCAACCTCTTCTTTTTTTTGTCTTGCCAGTTCCTTTGCCATGTCGACCTCCTTCCTTATTTGGGAATACTCTCAATTTATCTTACAAAGTGGAAGTACCTCTGTACCCCTCATTGTCACGTGAATTTTACTCGCTTGAGCTCGCTCCGGGAGTGCACTGCTTTTGCCAGCGGCATTTCGGGCAATGTTCCTAGCACGCTGCAACTATGACGACGTGACAAGTGAGATACGAGCAGGGATCTGCCAAAAATGTCTGCGCCTGTCGTCGGCAGCCGCAGCCTCGTCGGCCTACTGAATCTGGCGACCCCCGAAGTTTGCAAGGAGAAATGCTCGTTGATTGAGCGGAGAAAGGGCGTGTGTCCCCAACACGTGTCTCTCCAAGAACCGTTGAATGGCAGTTGTTAGGTAGGAATACGAGTAGTGTGACTCTTTTACGGCGTGGCTGCAAAACATACATGATATATTGTGCGCAGCCAAGAACTCGGCGCGGATGTCATGAAAAAACCGATTGCGGGTGAGTCGTTTCGTCTTTTCCAACAGGTAACATCATGACAGGCATGGGAATTGTCACTTTGATGTTGTTGCCAGTAATGGATGGTTGCCCTTGTTGTTTCAAAAGCTGCTGCAAAAAAACGTTTTTTTTTTTCATTTTTTCTTGGCTGCTGCATTTTTTTGCAATTTTTTTTATTTCTATTTGGATATTTTTGGCGACTCCATGGCGCCGAGAAAACGTCCGAAGAGGAAGGCCCGATGGGACACCTTGCCCCGACAGCTAAACTCCAGTGCCACAAACGGCAGGAACGGAGCCCCGACGTCGCAGCCGTTATTTGCGGTGTACGGAGTACCTTCTTTGTACTTGGCTGGCCATCTCTTCTGTGAGCTGGGAAGGGGATGGCTTTTGCAAGAATTCGGTAGGTTGGTGTTTTGGATTTACATGTGCCCGAGCGAGGCAAAGGAACATAAAAAACGTAATGAAAACAATGGGGGTGCAATTCATGCTCACATTTCAAATATGGAAGAAACCCCGAGACCGAAGATGGAATGAAAATCAAAGAGAAAACAAAATCAAAATAAAATAAAATTAAAAATAAACGCCATAATATCATAATTACCTACCTCTTTCCATCTACCGCCACTCACGCCACCCTACCTACTACCCCATGAAATCTTGCATCATGGGCTTCCCCGCGGCGTGGTGTGTATGATGCGTTTCGTTTGACGTGGGATGTTGCCCCTCCCCCATGGCCGTCAAATTTCCCACGTAGAGAGAGGTTCAGCCCTCAATCGGAGGTCCGCGACAGGGCGGCCGTGTCGCTCTTTCCGCTTCCGCTGACAGGGAAAATTGGAAAGAGCTGTTTTTCGCCAAAAAAGCTGGGCGTGGACGGCGCGACTTCGCTCGCTCACTGCCTTCGCTCTATTTCTCGTTCTTTCCCGTTTTGCGCGGCCTGCCCGCTTGGGACAGGGCTGTGAGGCACTGAAACGGAAGGCACGGCACGCCGGTCGCGCCTTCCAGTAAACACCGGGCAACCTTCACTGGGCTCTCTGGGCTCATGACATTTCTTTTCCTTGTTGCAAATAATAAAAAAATCAATCATTCGCCACGGTGCTTTGCCTCGTGCATCGCGTATAAACTTGCTCACCAAGGCTGTGTGTAAAAGATACTTTGTCATTTCTGTCGCAGTGGGATGACAAACCCAAAACAGCAACAAGCAAAAAAAAAAAAAAAACGATGTTCCTGGATTACAGTGGATCGCTCCGTGAGTCAGGCCCCTGTAAATTCTACTACCATGTACTGGGAAAGAGCGAAACCATTGTGCTGGCCCCCTGTATTGGGAAGGTGCGATCCACTAAACAATGAAAAAAATAGAAGAGGATAAAAAAAAAAAGCAAGCAAAAAAGGACAATTTGGCACGATTGCCCCTCCCAAGTGTGATCTTCCCAGGCCAGAAACGAGCAATGACCCCACCACGCCACCTTTTTTGCCTACAAGCTGCAGCAGCGCAGATTACATCACAAAGAGAGAGGGCGTCAGAGAGACAGCCATGGAAGGTGCGACCGCGGGCGGCGAAGCAGCAGGCCCGTAGCAACCACTGGCGACCAAGACAGGAAGGTACGCAGGTCCGCCATCCGCCCCCATTGGGTCGTTGTTGGGGTCTTTCTGGTCTTTTTTTTCCAGCTTGTGGTGGGAGAGGTATATTATCCAAGCTCGCTGCTCAGATCGCTCCTTCCTTCTTTTTCCCTTTTCCCTTTTCTATTTCTTCTCTTCTCTCCTCCTTTCTTTCTCTCTCTTTTTCTTCTCATCTCTCCATCAATCCTCAACATCTCCTCATCCAATTGACCCTTTTCTACCCACATCACATCAGGTATGTATGATTTGTGTTATTTGCCGTGTCTTATTTATGAGCCAGCAAAGCTTGTCCATCTGTCTTTTTTTTGCGCCGACATCACTTTTTTTTTTTGCCCTCACTTTTATCCACCATGGGTAGCCAGGGCAGCTTGCAAAGCTCCTCTGACCTTGAGCTACCCCTCTCTTGCATTACTGGTCACCATTTGCTGTGCTACCCAGCATCGTGTCGGAACTGCTGTATATTATGTTCAGCAGCTTCCAACGGTTGTTGGTGGCATGCAACAAATGGATCTGGGGACCCAGCAAAGCTTGAGAGAGGTGGACGAGGAAAGAGGGGCAAGAGAGACAAGGAGCTTGGTGGCCGGTGGTTGATGAGGGGGCAGGTGAATCAGAATCCAAAAGGGGGGGACAGGACAAAGGGAAGAAAAGAAAGGGCGACAAGGACGGACAAGGACAGCCATGGCCAGCAGCAAACAGCAAAAGCAGCAGCAGCAAAATCAAAAGCAACAGCAAAAACGCGCATCGCGTCGCCAGACTCACAACGACAACGACCACACAGCGACAAGCTCCAAAAAAAGCCATACTGCGGGCGCGACGCATCGTGCAGCCCACTACAGCAATGACAAAGACAAAAGCTACCTACCCTGCTGGCCCGTCTGCTTCTGGCCCTGTTCCTTATTGGCGCCTGGCCCTGTTCCCCTCCCTTTTGCCGACCACCCCGCCAGTTCCGAGCTCTCTCTGCCAATCATCAATGGCCGCTTCCACCCATGCTACCCAAACACCCTCCCCTCCCTTGTCTCCCGGTCTTTTCCTCCAAAGGGGCCTTTTACATGGCCCCAAAAAGGAAAAAGGGCAACAAAAGATTGATGCCGGCAGCTTCGATTCCCTTTTTCACCGTGGTGTCCCACCATTGGCCCCCATTCCCTTCCCTTCCCCCATTTCCCCCGTCTTTTACACACCCCCCTCCCCTGCTCTCAGCCTTCCTGGTGGATTGACCCCTCGCAGCCCTGTTTTTAAAGTTTCCCATGCGTTCTCGTGTTTTTGCCGAAAACAAATTGGAGCTACCGACAGGGACCGGCGGCAATCCGCAGACCAGTGGCGAGAGCCATGCAGACCAAGGCAGGCCAAGGTAGACAGACCAACTGGGGTAGCTCCCGGATGTAGCCTACTTTGGACACGCATGTGTTTGCCATGCGGGCTATTCGCCCGGACGCACCCGTGAATGGTCGAGCTTGGGGCTCAATGAGCCGAGCTTTGCCATCTACCCGTGCAGGTCACGGTAGATCGCGGCAGTTGGCGGCAGACCACGGCAGACCACATTTCGTCTGTTTCGTTGTCGGTTGATCTGCCGGTTTTCTCCTTGAAGCCGTTGTTGATTTTTGTATTTCAATTGGCTTTTGCATACATCTTTTCCACTGTCCCAATCTTACTCTTTTCACATCATCACCAAATCGCCTCACACTGTCAAGCTCTCCAGCTTTCTTCAAACTCTTGCTAACTCTCCTCAGTCAAAATGGTTGTCAAGGCTGGCATCAACGGTTTCGGCCGCATTGGCCGTATCGTCTTCCGCAACGCCGTCGAGCACGGTGACGTCGAGGTCGTTGCTGTCAACGACCCCTTCATTGAGCCTCACTACGCTGTACGTGCACTTTCTTTGTACCATCTCCCTCCCACCAGCCGCCTGCTAACCCACCCTCCAGGCCTACATGCTCAAGTACGACTCGACCCACGGCATCTTCAAGGGTGACATCAAGGTCGAGGCCAACGCCCTGGTCATCAACGGCAAGACTGTCCGTTTCTACCAGGAGCGCGACCCCGCCGCCATCCCCTGGAAGGAGACTGGCGCCGAGTACGTCGTTGAGTCGACCGGTGTCTTCACCACCACCGAGAAGGCCTCGGCCCACCTGAAGGGCGGTGCCAAGAAGGTCATCATCTCGGCCCCCTCGGCCGACGCCCCCATGTACGTCATGGGTGTCAACGAGAAGACGTACGACGGCAAGGCCGACGTCATCTCCAACGCCTCGTGCACCACCAACTGCCTGGCTCCCCTCGCCAAGGTCCTCCACGACAAGTTCGGCATCGTCGAGGGTCTGATGACCACTGTCCACTCGTACACCGCCACCCAGAAGACCGTCGACGGCCCCTCGGCCAAGGACTGGCGCGGTGGCCGTGGCGCTGCCCAGAACATCATCCCCTCGAGCACTGGTGCTGCCAAGGCCGTCGGCAAGGTCATCCCCGAGCTCAACGGCAAGCTGACCGGCATGTCGCTCCGTGTCCCCACCGCCGACGTCTCGGTCGTCGACCTGACTGCTCGTCTCCAGAAGAGCGCCTCGTACGACGAGATCAAGCAGGCCATCAAGGAGGCCGCTGAGGGTCCCCTCAAGGGCATTCTCGGCTACACCGAGGACGACGTTGTCTCGGCCGACATGATTGGCGACAGCAACTCGTCCATCTTCGACGCCAAGGCCGGTATCTCGCTGAACCCCAACTTCGTCAAGGTTGTCAGCTGGTACGACAACGAGTGGGGCTACTCGCGCCGTGTCGTCGACCTCATCAGCTACGTTGCCAAGGTTGACGGTGCTGCTCACTAGATGCATGGACGGATCAACTCTCACATTTGAGTAGGTTTTTGTATGGCTGGGCGTGGTGGGCTCTTTTGTAACACGAAAGGTGCCGCTCCCTTAGGTCGACGAGACGGAAAGAACGTGCGATATTGATTTTTGGCTTTCATGGTGGCTTCAACGAATAATCAAAAGACAAAAAAAATAAAGAATAATTGTGCATTTTTGAGGGTTTATTATAAAACGTGAACTACCTACTCTGTAAGGTGTATAATTGTGCTCCATGTTGTTTGCTTTGAATTCATACGCTATTGACGGAACTTCGCCCCCTATAGATCCCGTTGCCAATTCAAAACACTATTCAAAAGGATGCCCCTCCCATGCCTTCGCCAGCAATGGTCTGTAGACTCTTGTCGCTCAGCTCCGTGCGCAGTTCAAACGCCCGGGCCTCGCGCTCCATGCGCTCCCAAGCCCTCAGGTTCTTGCGCAGGCGCTCCTGCTTAGCATCGAGCTCTGTTCGCAGCCGCTCCTCGTCCTCGCGCAGGCGGTTGTAGTGCGGCTGCAGCTCGGGCAGGATGCCCGTGTGCAGCAGAGGATCCAGCCGGCCGCTGGGAACCAGGGCCGGCATGCCCGACAGCAGGTGGTGGTGCGACGATGACGACAGTGATGATGTCGACAGCGACATAGATGGACCGCCAGCTGCGCTGTTTCCGCCACCACCAACACCGCCAGCAGCAACAGAAGCGGCCAAATTTGCGCTCGATGCAGCACCGGGTGGTGCCATGGACATGCTGCCACGGTCGCCACGATCGCCACGGTCTCCGCGATCACGATCCCGGTCACGATCCCGATCCCGACCACGGCCACGTCCACCGCGCTCGCCGCGCTCTCTCTCCCTCCCTTCCTGCATGAAATGATGGCCCATCCCGGAACCGCCCATGCCGCCCATGCCGCTCATGCCTCCTTGCTGTTGAGACGCAGGGCCTGATGGAGGGTTAAAGGCACGTGGGCCACCGCCACCGCCATCACCACGACCGTCGCGGCCGCGAGGACCCGTAGGAATGCCACCAAGACCACCACCGGGTGGACCACTGGTACTGCCACGTCGTCCGCCGCGGTGTCCTCCAGGACCGTTCATGCTATCTCTCCGGTCCATTCGGCCACCCATACCACCGGCGCCACCGCCGCCATATCCACGAGGCCCCGTCGGGGGTGCGCCAGCAAGACCACCCGTGCCGCCGCCGCAACCACCAGACCGCGGTGAGATCTCGTCGCGGCCGCTCACAGACAGTCGTCCTGCTGTTGGTCCTGTTGGCGTCGTAGCCGCGGCCGCCGTCGCCGTCATGGACGATGATGACGATGATGCACCTCCATCAAACCGATCTCCACCAAGCAGCTTCCGTCCTGCCGTCGGCTGCACGGCATTGGCGCCCGACAGTCCCGCAGGACCCGCAGGACCTGCAGGACCCGACATGCTCGAGCGCAGAGCGGCTGGCCCCGTGGGAGGCGAGCGCACAGATGCAGATGGTACAGATGTTGCAGATGGTTCGTGGCCGTCGCGACCAGTCTCGCGGCCAGCCTCCCAGCCACGCTCGCGAGCGGCCTCCCGCCCACTGTCATAGGCTCCATTAAAGCCCATCAATGGCGGCGGCGACCGCGGCGTCTGCGAGGTGTTGCGCGACGACCGGTCGTCCCCAGCACCGCCCGCGGGACCAGAGGCGGCTCTATAGTCTCTTGTATCTCGTACGTCTCGTGCATCTCTTGGATCTCTTGGATCTCTGGCGCGGTTGGCCGATGGTGGCGGCGAGTTGTGCCGCGAGGCCGATCTGGATCCGTGGCCGGAGGCGGGGCCCGACGCCGGACCAGATGCCGGACCAGATGCAGGTCCTGATGCAGGTCCTGATCCTGGCCGGCCAAACTCGCGATTGGGCGAAGACGGTCTCCGCAGAGGCAGCGTCATGCGATCGTCGCTGCGGTCCATACGGTCTCCGCGGTCCCCGCGTTCTCCGCGTTCTCCGCGTTCTCCGCGATCGCCAAACCGATCCATCCGGTCCATGCGACCCATGCGATCTCCGCGGTCACCAAACCGGTCCATTCTGTCCATCCTGTCCATTCTGTCCATACGATCCATGCGATCCATTCTGTCCATGCGATCCATTCTGTCCATACGGTCCATACGGTCCATACGGTCCATTCGGTCCATGCGGTCCATCCGGTCGGGCGCCATGGGCGGAGGCAGCGGCGATCGAGATCGGGGCCGGAACATGGCCCGCTGTGGCGGAAGCGGCGACCGCCGACCGATGGAGCGGTTCCTAGGTGGTCCCCGGTCAGGACTGCGCGAGCGGCGACTATATGTTAGAGGCAAGAATAATTAAAAAGAAGAAAAATACAAAAACAGAAAAACAGAAAGTCTGGCAGATACTCACCGCATCAGGTCTCGCCGTGGCGATCGACCGCGATCCATCATGCGGCCACCGCCTCGGCCGGGCGACATGTACCGTGGCGATGGCCGACGAGGCGGGCCAACAGGGCTTCGTCCGCGGCGAGGTGGATGGTCGTTGCCGTTGCCGTTTCCGTTGCCGTTTCCGTTGCCGTTTCCGTTGCCGTTTCCGTTGCCGTTGCCGTTTCCGTTGTTGGGGGTGCCATTGAGGCTGGCCGAGCCGGACGTCGGGGCAGCCAGTGTCGAGCCCGACTCTGGCCCAGCATGAGCGTCGGCGCCCGTCTGGTCTGCAGAGCTCCGCGGCCGGCTGCCGCTACGGCCGCCTCTCCGCCAGCGCTGCTCTCTTTGGTCTCGTTGGTCTCGCTGGTCTCGTTGGTCTCTTTGATCTCGCGGCTGCTCCCTCGATCGACCTCGACGGAAACGGTCCACGCTACGAGACCGCCGGCGCGGAGACCGTCCAGGAACATAGCTGTCGTGGTCTCCACGGCGGTCGTTTCGATCATTTCGGTCACCCCTTTCTCCCCGATCACCCCTCTCCCAATCGCGGACGCGCTCTCGATCACGCTCCCGCTCGCTTCGGTCGCGCAGGGGCGGCGGCGTCCGATCCCGTCGCGGCGGCGGACTGCGCTCTCTCGCCGACGGGCGCCATGACTCGCCGGCTCCATATCTCGTGACCTCGCCGTCGTCGTACCTGGATTGTCAGCATCTCTCTCTTTTTTCGTTCTCTCATCCTCTCGTCCTCTCTGACGCACCTCCTCCCTGTGCGGTCCATGGTCAAAGACAGCCCAGACGGGCACCAAAAAAAGGCAATGGTATGTGAAGGAAAAGTGTCGAGGAAGAATGTTGACCGAAAATAAAAATGTCGACCAAAACGCAGGTCAAGCTTTTGCTGTATCCGTATTGTCGCGTGATGAATCGTGGCTCGTTGTTGGGAGCCTTTGCGTTTTGGCGTTTGCCCTTTGCCTTTGCGCGTCGCGACTAGTTTTATCGCGATACGTTGAAGCGAATAGGCGTGACGCGTCACGTGATAGTCAAATACAGGTCCTTTTGGCATGTACCTCGACGTCATTCACTCGGACAATCACAACGCATTGGGCTACCATCTTTCTCGCTTTGATTATATTGGTGCTGTAAAACGCAAACAGTGTGTATAGACAAGACGTGACAAGAAAGGCAAAAAGAGACAAAGACAGACAGAAAAAAAGAATAACAAAGAAACAATAACCGTGCTTCCTTTGAAAAAAATAACAGACTGCTCTCCTCGTCGCTACTCCTCCTCGACATCGTCGGGAATGCGATCGAGGATCCATTGGCGGGTCTCTTCTTCGTGGACATGGAGCATTTCGTCGAGCTGGGAGACGGAGCTGCGCTTGACGTCGCCGAAGCGGCGCTTGTTGATCTTGCGGACGGAGTCGGGCATGGACCAGCCGGCGTGGTCGTCGCCGAGGTAGACGCGTGAGTGTGTCTTGTACCACTGGGTGAGGTCGGGATCGGCGTCGCTCTTGACGGAGCGCAGCATGCCATTGACAAAGTTGACGACGCCGGTGATGCGAGATTTGCAGTCTGGGGGTTAGCAATGAATAAAACAAACACAGCTATCGGGTGGCTTACCCCTGTTGACGAGCAGAATCTTGACGCCGAGATAGGCGTTGCCGACGCCGAGGAGAAAGATTTGCTGGGCGGCGTCAGCAATCTGGAGATAGTTGTCCCAGATGTAGCAGACGAGCTCCTGGATCTGGGCCGCCATGGTCTCCTCGGACATGCGCGGGACAAAGGCCTCGCTGGACTCGTCGGGTGTGTCGCCGGTGCTAAAGTGAGGCACATTGATGTCGATGACGCCAAAGTCTTGCTCAATGGCCCAGTCGATATAGGAGGTGAGGCCATCTTTCTGTGGGGGGTTAGAGGGCGGAGGGCCAGCGATAAATGACATATGAAGGAGGGGGAGACTGCAGTACACACCATCCATGCATTATGGGGATCGAGCGAGTTGTCGAGAACATCTGGCTGGCCGACGAGTTCAGGACTATATTGTTAGTAGTATATTCTCAACGAGAAACTTCTTCCTTCTTCCTCCCCCCCCAACTCACGGATCACGCAGAATCAGGAGAATGCGCTTGGCCGAGTGGATGCCCCTGGTCACCAGCACCTGGTCCTCAAAGGCCTTGAAGAGATTGCCGCGCTGGATAAAGAGCGGGAACATGCCGTGCTTGGCGGCCAGGGTGTGGCGCTGGTAGGCGCGCAGCACGTCGTTCAGGCGCACGGCGCCCGGCACGGCGGCCTTGAGGCTGGGGACGTGGACGACGCCGGGCCGCATGCACTCCCAGTAGGGCGCCTGGTGGGCTTGGACGCGGGCCAGCAGGCGCATGGCGTCCTTGCGCGCGCGCGGCACCTCCATGGGCGGCGGCGGCTCGCCCATCAGGGTGCGGGCGACGGCGAGGGCGGAGGCGGAGATGGCCTGCAGGTTGTAGCCGCCCTCGAGACAGACGGCGACGCGGCCGCCGGCCAGCGACATGAGCATGTGCGTCATGTGGGCGTAGCAGGGGGGCGTGACGAAGCAGCCGCCCAGCTCGTCGCCGGCGGCGGCGTCAAAGCCGGCCGAGATGATGACGAGGTCCGGGTTGAACTCGCTGGCGATGGGCATGACGATCTTCTGGAAGGCCAGCATGTACTCGCCGTCGCCCATGCCCTGGTTGTCCCAGCCAATGTTGACGTTGCGGCCGAGCCCGTCGCCGGCGCCGCACTTGTCAATGTTGCCGTCGGGGATGCTGTCGTCGGTCGGCATGCCCGGGTAGAACTGGCCGCCCTGGTACACGTGCAGCGAGACGTACAGCACGTTGGGGTCGCTGTAGAACATGTTCTGGATGCCGTTGCCGTGGTGCACGTCCCAGTCCAGCACCAGCACCTTGCGGCACTGCTCGGGGAACTCCTTTTGGCACACGCGCGCCGCGATCGGCACGTTGTTGAACAGGCAGAAGCCCATCGCCTGGTCGTGCTCCGCGTGGTGGCCCGGCGGCCGGATGATGGCAAACGCGTTCTTGACGTCGCCGCGCACCACCGCCTTGCACGTCTCGATCGCGCCGCCCGCCGACAGCAGCGCCGCCTCGTACGTCATGCTGCCCACGTACAGCGAGTCGCGGCCCTCGTCCATCACCTTGCTGATCAGCCGCAGCTCGTACGTCGGCTTCGTCGACAGCGCCTCCACCCACGCATAGTGCGCCGCCGTGTGCGCCAGCAGAATCTCCGCCTCCGTCGCCTCGCGCGCCGCGATCCGCCACATGTACTTGGTCGGCGTCGTCCGCACAATCCGCACCAGCTCCGCGTCCGAGCCCGTGTACACCAGTCCCGCGCGCTTGAGCGCCGCCATGATCTCCGAGATGCGCGCCGGGTCCTCGGGGTGGTGCGGCCCGGGCCCAAAGTCGGCATTGGCGTGCAGCTTCATACGGTCGTCGTAGCAGCAGCCCGTCGGCAGCAGCCCGCGCCGCTTGAGGTCCACGGGATAGTCCATCTCGTCGTCGTCGGTATCGTCATGGGGCGTGCTGCCGCTGCCGCTGCCACTGCCGCTTCCATTTCCACTGCCGCTGCCACTGCCACTGCCACTGCCACTGCCATTCTGCGTCGTCCCCCTGCTGCTGTCGTTTGCAAACCCGTTTGAACTTGACGGCACACCGCCAGCAGCAGCTGCTGCAGCAGCTTCAACAGCAGCGTTTGCTCCGTTTGCTCCATCCATCCCGTCCACACCGCCCATGACCACGTCGTTTTCCGCGTCCATGATGGCAGCAGAGAAGCGGTGCAATGAAACAGGGGCCCCTCTATCCAAATCCTTCAACACCCCGTTGAGGAGAGAAGACAATGTCCCCTCCTCTGAAGGGGGGGAAAGGGGGGCGGCGGCAGATGGGCCGGTGCTGGACTTTGTAGCCACGCAGACAGAATCAATGCAGGCTGAAAAGAGAACACGAGACGGCCCAGCAATTCACTTGAATGCTGCGTGGAGAAGGCGGGCCCCCTTGAATATAAATTATATCAAAGATGCAGGGTCTTGACGTTGAAGCTGAATCTTCAAAGGTCAATATGACAAAAGATATAACCAGCAGCATCCTTTACAAATTGTACTTACCAAACAGTCCAGCCGACAAATATAAGAAAAAATAAAAGGCGAGGAGGCAGTAGAGCAAGCAAACGTAGACGACAGACGGGCTCTTTATCACCTCGTCGCTCAGATGAAAAGAAAGCGAGAGCTCTCTATCTTTCGCTCTCTCTCTCTCTCTCTCTTGTCAAGGCCCCCCGCAATTGGGACGAGGATTCAATCTTGGGCAAAAGAAGAAAATAAAAAAGAGGAAAAATAAACAGAGAGAGAAGCAAGCCCGAGCAGATATATGCCGTGTGTGGTTGTGCCCGTTGCGCCCTGGGTCTTCCTGCGGCACGGTGTTTGCCTTGTTTGGGAGGATTCGAGGTTGCAAGATAAAATGGGGCCGCGCGCAACGTGTGAAGGGAAAGAGAGTGGACAGCAGGACGCGGCGCAACGAGTTGGAGGCTAGTAGAGAAGGCTAGATCAGAGAGCGCAAAAAAGGGTATCCGTCAGGCTGTTCGGCGGAGTGCTAGCGGGACAGCCTTTCTTTTCCCTAGGTTGTCTAGTCCCCATTTACAGCACGCTACAGGGCACATGCTGCAGCAACGGTCCACTGACTCCAATGGAATGCGAGCTAAAATATCGAGCGAGCCCTATAAAAAGCGCTACCTAAAAACGGCACCATATAAAAATATAAAACAGCAATGGAAGTTTTGCTCCCATAGAAACTCACGATATGACAAGATTTGACGATGATTTCAAAAAAAGGAGACAGAGAAACAACAATGGCATTGACGCTTGCTATAAAACAAATGGCACAAAGGGCAAAAGGGCACAAAAAATACACGGAACCTCACTAAAAAGAGTCAGCCAGCCACTCCCCCCTTCCCCCCCTCTCAAACTGGATTCAACAGCCCGGTTGGAATCTCGGGCCGTGATCGAAACAGAATCTCTTCGGGCCGCCAATCCAGCCCGTAGCCCGTCATGTCGCCCACACCCGCCACCAGCCTCTCCGTCGCCGCATCGTTCCAGTCCAGAATGCCCCCCGCGCTGTGGCCCATGATCCGCGTGTAGATGGGCAGGTACAGCGCCCTGTTGGCCATCTCCGCCAGCGCCGGGTGCTGCGTCTCCATCAGCCGCCACCGCTCGTGGATCACTACCGTCAGCGCCCCCGTCAGGCTCTCCGTGTCGTGCTCAAACCGCGGGTGCCGCCGCCGCACATCCTGCACCAGCCGCTGCTTCGTGTACCGGTGCTGCGCGTCCTCCATGTAGTGCAGCAGCTCCCCCGGCTGCAACTTGCTCATCGTCGCCACCACCCGCCGGTTGTCCCGCTCCGACCCCCACCCGACCATCGCCGCCTGCGCCTCCGTCAGCGCAAAGTCCGTGCTGATCCGCACGCAGTCCACCGACGGACACAGCGTCAGCTCCAGCATGTCCTCCACCGTCCGCCACAGATCCTTGAGCTCCCCCAGCTCGCTGTTCGGCAGCGCCCGCAGCTGGTTGATCCGCACATCCCGCCCAATCGGCACAAACACGCTCGGCCGCCCCAGCTCCCCGTGGAAATAGTACGCATACCGCATCCAGTGGTACAGCGCCCGTCGCAGCCGCACGTTCTCCCCGTCCGTCAGGCTGCGCGTCAGGTGCGGCGACGCGCTGAACCGGTGCTGCGGAAAGATCCGCTCCCAACCCCGCACCACCCGGCACACCTCCAGCAGCTTGGCCATATCCCCATCCTCCAGCCGCACGTCGGCGCGCCGCGGCTCGACTCCTCCATAGTGGCCCGGACAGTCCCGCGGCACCGTGCCCCCCTCGCACAGCATCACATTCTTCCGCCACACGCGCTTGTCCAGCCACGTGCCCCATGGCACCGCCAGGTCCTCGGGCGACGCCTTGACCACCTGCAGCAGCCCGCTCAGCGGACGGAACTCGACGGCAACAATGCTCAGCACAATGCGCGTCCGGTTCGCCGTGAAGATCTGCATAAATCGTCGGTTCGTCGCCGCCAGGTTGAACGCCGTCGCCAGATCCAAATGCCGAAACACCTCCACCAGCACCTCCACGGGCGCGCGGCCCAGCAGCTCGGCTGTTGCTCGTCGTGCTGCCTCTGGGATTGGCACCGACACTCCCGACGATGCCATGCCGTTGGCGGGCATTTGACGCGGCTGAAGAAGTGCAAGAAGGGACATGCTGACAATTCAAGAAGCGTAGTTGTGTGTGAGAGAGAGAGAGGGAGAGAAAGTGGTTTATCGAGACAACTGTAAAACCACCCGCGGAAGAATGATCAACCAAATGTAGGAAGCTCGTAAAGTGTATTGCAAATCTCGGGACTGTCGGGAAAAATGTTGGATGCTGCTGCGTGTTTGGGTCAATGACCACAAAATAAGCATGAGTCGTTGATGCTAAACGCGATGCAGATGAAGAAACAAAAGCAAGTACAAAAGACGTAGGGGGACAAAAAAAGACGAATGCGCTTTTCCGAGACTCTGTCGGAAATCAGGAAAACAAAATGTACGCAGTAAGCGAAGGAGGTGTGTTCCCCTGCTGACCGATGCTGCGCTCCGTCTTTTGGGGGAGCAGCGATGATATACTCCGTAGAATGATGACGCTTCTCACAGCCCAGAGACCCCACCGCTGGGGAAGCGCGCAACAAGACGGTCGTTGGTGTCAATAAGCAAATCAGAAATGTAAAGAGTAAAGTCGACGGCCAGCAGGGCTGTCTTTTGCAATGGCCCGACAGCCATGATCGTGAAAAAAGGCGAAAGATGAAAGCAAAAGAGACAAAATGGTCAAGACCGTATGCTTCACAAGGAAGGCATGTTCTGGTCGCGTGCAAGGCTGGCGCGCTTTTTGTGACGTCAAAACGGGGCCCCAGAAGAGGGCTGTCAATGGAGGTTGCGAAAGTCGCGGCGCGGGCAGATAATAAAAGAGACAATTAAAATGGCGCGCCCTCCAATCTGTGGCCGTAAAGTCCGACAAGATGGATGGTCGTCCCCGAGATATTTTGGGAAGGAGGCGCGTCCCTTTTCTATTTTGGAAGAAACAACCAGAAAGGAAAGAGCGGCTGGCCAGTGTCGTTGTCAAGGGGAAGGAGCGAATGGCCAGGTACCTACTCCGTATCTCTCGCGCTGTAGTAGAACTTACAGGGGTTTGCGCCAACCGAGGTGCGCCCAGAGCTTACACCTGCCACAGCAGGCCGCTGGCTGACACGGATCAGTGGAGGTCTGTCAGACGGCGGACGAAAGCGAGGCACGTGACACACAGCGAGAGTGAAGTTCCATGAGGACATTATGGACATCACAACAGCGACATGATGAGCAAGGAAAAGAAATCAAAGCTGATTATAGCCTAGAAACGCCAGACGGGTAGTATGTTACAGGAATAAAATGGGAATGAAAGATGCAAAAAAGACAAAAATAGACAAGAACAAAAGGAAAAAAAAGAGAGCGCTCTCTTGCTTTTTTGTATGCAGAAAAGAAAAGGCACAAGGCAGGAGGATACAGAAGCCAAACTCTTTGCACAGATACACTCTATGCAAAGAGAGCCTTGGCATCAAAACCATCGCCAATGACGAGCTTGGTGCCGCTGTTTGTGCGCAGGCCGAGGCTGTCCTTCTTGGTCTTGAGGTTGCTGCGCTGCTCGACGCGCACATAGCGACGGTCGGCCTTTTGCCGGCGCAGGTCCGAGCGCACCTGGTTGGGCGACACAAACTGGCTGTTCTGGTAGATGATCGGTCCGCCAAACGAGCCCTCCTGGATGACAATCGGCTGCAGCACAAACCGCGGACCAATCTCGACCAGGCTGTCCTCGGCGCTCTCCTTGGGCGCCTCGAGACCGGCGCTGGCCGCTGCCGCCGCCGCCGCCGCCGCCTTGCCCTTGGCCGTCACGCCCTCGACGATCTGGTACGTGCGGAACCACACCTTGCCCTCGAGAACGGAAAAGACGACGACGTGGTCGATAAACGGCTTGGAGCCGCGCGCGCCCTGCGGGACGCCAAACGTGTGCTGGAACATCTCCTTCATGAGGCGCAGGTGCGGCTCCGTGTCAAAGGCGGCGTCAAACGAGAGGATGGGCCGCGAGCCCCGGAGGCAGTTGCCGAGGAATTGCAGTTCCTCCATCGTGTGGACTGGCGGGTTAGCGGGAAAGGAACACACAAAACACTTCCTAAAAGAGAACGTTGAGTTGACCTACTGTTCTGCACATGAAACTTGATGGTCGGGCCGTTGGGGGCCTTGCTGAGCCACAAGTACAGGTCCTGGCCCTTGCGCGCCTCGAAAAACATGACATTGTTGCAGTTGTACAGCTCGGCCAGCTCGTTGAGCTCGCTCAGCTTGGACTTGGTGTCGAACTTGACATCCTTGCGGCTGTGAGGCATCATGAGCGCCAGGTTGTTCATCAGGTGGCGGTGCCTAGTAGGAGACCGCGAGTTAGAAAGAGAGCCAGACTAGATAACAGTCCCATCGTGCAAAAACCTACCGAAACGTCACACCGCGCGACGTCAGGATCAGCACGCGCTGCTGGTTCTTCTTGCGAAGCTCGCTCATCGAGCTCTTGTCGCCCGTCTCGCCATTCTCGCTCTTCTTGCGGTCCTTGGCCTTGGTGATGGCCTTGTAAACAGCAGACATTGTGAACTTGGGAGTATAGAGGCAAACAGGTGTGTCGGCAAATGTATGTCGAAAAGGCACTGTCGAGGCAAGAGAAAAGTCAATGGCAAGACAAACTTTCTTTTCTGCCGCTGTTATCGCCAATTTTTTTAGGAAAGAGCTTATCGCAATACCAACGTTCCTAAAAAAAAACTCACCGCCTTTGGGGGTGATTCTGCCGCATGCATATGCCCCACTTTGACGGCCGCGCTGCTCAGTAGCGCCCCTGCATTCCGCAGCGCAAGGAGCAAAAACGGCTCACATGTCCACTATGGAGGAGCCAAAGCCACAATGTGGTATGGCCTTGACACACACACGCACACACACACACACACGTATCCTTTCAAAGCAATCCAAGTCATTTGAGCATTACAGACATTTTCCATCGTAACCCACCACAGAATAAAAACACTGCCCCAGAATGACCCCAAGAACAGGACACTCCAAACACACGAGGGAATACATGCAAATGGCCAAGGGAGAGGGAGGGGGAGGGGGTTAAAACCAGACGGGCGGAATGTGCGGAAAGGCGCGCGCGGAAGGCGCGGGAGAAAGATGTGAGTTGCAAAAGGGAGCGGAAAAGGCGCATGGGAAGGGGGGGTTGTAAGGTTTTAAAAGAAGCGGGACAAAGCGGGTGAGAGAAAGAAATATCAAGACGCAAAAGGAGACGTGACAAACAACACGGGAGACGTATAAATGCGCAAAGGTGTCGTCAACGAGCAACGAAGAGCTTAGCAGCAGCCGTTGCTCTTTGTTGACGCGTCCTCGGCAGGCTTGCTGAGAGAAATGTTGGTGCCTGCGCCGATCGTGGCCTGGGCCGTCTCGCCGCTGTCCAGCGCCTTGCTCGACACGATGCGGTAGATTTCTAATGGTCAGAGGGAGAATGTCAAGAAACCGAAAGAGATCATCTTACCTGTCAGAATGTTCTGGAAAGCCAGCTCGACGTTGCTGGCATCAAGGGCCGAGGTCTCGATAAACGAGAGGTGGTTCTCGCCTGCACGGTGTGTCAGCACATCTTCCCTTTGCCGTTCCCATCCTTTCTCATCCTCTCATCCTCCTCATGACGTACTGGCAAACGCCTTGGCCTCCTCGGTCGGCACGGCGCGGAGGTGCCGCAGATCGCTCTTGTTGCCGACCAGCAT
Source organism: Intubia oerlemansii (assembly GCA_020002355.1). NCBI lineage: Eukaryota > Fungi > Ascomycota > Sordariomycetes > Ophiostomatales > Ophiostomataceae > Intubia > Intubia oerlemansii. The sequence goes on from JAGKRZ010000059.1 coordinate 32,742, forward strand.
AATCACAATGTTGGCGTCCGCATGGTCCCGCAGCTCCTTGAGCCACCGCGTCACGTTCTCGTACGTCTGGTGCTTGCTAATGTCGTAGACCAGCAGCGCGCCCACAGCGCCGCGGTAGTACGCCGACGTAATCGCCCGGTACCGCTCCTGGCCAGCCGTGTCCCAGATCTGCGCCTTGATCGTCTTGGCGTCGACCTGGATCGAGCGCGTCGCAAACTCGACGCCAATCGTCGACTTGGAATCGAGGTTGAACTCGTTGCGCGTGAACCGGCTCAACAGGTTGGACTTGCCGACACCCGAGTCACCAATAAGGACGACTAAAGAAAGGGGAGGTTGATGTCAGTATTTCAGTCTTGCAAAACAGCGCGTGCGCGTGAGAGGAAGAGCGTGAGAGGGTGTAAAGAGGCCTGTGGCTCACCTTTGAAAAGGAACTGGTCACCGTCAGTCAAACATGGTCAACAACAACATCAGAAGCAGCAGGGCAGCAGAGCAGCAGCGGAGGCAGATGGGCAAGAAAGGGCATCGCGTCTCTCTGCGCATCATCGCGATATGCTCGGTAAGCACATCGTCAACATGCGCCCGACAGATCCGCGATGCGAGAGGCCATCGCTGGAGATGACACCACTCGCACAGCAAGAAAAGGAGAGACAAAAACAAGGACAGGGGGGAGGAAGGTTCATTCGATGAAACGAGAGAGAGAGGAGTACAAAAAGGAGGGCTGCTCACATCGTATTCGTCGTTGGCCATGATTGCGGTTTCTATCAAACAATGATCAAAAAAGAAAAAGGGATATGCGTGCTGGACAAGAAGTCGAGAGGTTTCGTGGGGTCGTGGGGGATCGTGCGGCAATGAAAAGGCGTTGCTGGAGAGTGCAATGGCAGAATCGTGGGACGGAGAAGGAGCGCGGTGTGCAACCAAAAAGAAACTCTGATCTCAGAAGCCAAAAAGGGATTCGTCGACGTGGTGCATACTCCGTACTACCGCTTGCCTTTGCTACAGTGGGATATGGGGACATGGGGGACCCCCAAAAGGCCTAGCCAGCACCAGGGAACGCTCCAGGGGAGTTGCAGGCATGAAACGGGTGGACCGTGGGTCACCGTGGCGGTGTCGTCACAAAGGGGCACGCTCGCAAAGGCGGGGGTTCTGCTACTCGCACTATGCCGTCGCTGATCACTCCCTGGTTTGCAGGCAGCAGAGGTTGTTCAGGGGTAGGAAAAGGGAAACACGAGACGGCGACAGCTGTGTTTCAAGTACGAAAAGATGCTAAAAGGCCCTAAAACATGCTAAAATGCGCTTTACTGTCTTCTCCCCCTACAGGCAGTAATATAGCTGCCTATGCCCTGTAATAAGATGGCCACCCGCTCTGTGGGGTGACCAGTGGTGCGCGTCAAAGCCCACTTTTGATGCTTCGCTTCACAAACTGCATAACTGAATACCCGGGCAGGGTACAAAGCGCAATGTACATGTACCTACCATACTCCATACCCTGAAACCGCCTGTGCTTGTGTTACTGCAGGTTCTTTTAGCGTTGTGTCGTGCTGCTGCCACAGAAAAAGAAAACAGAATATGCATTGTGGCTTTGTTTTCAACCGGGAAGCTGCTATCTCTTTCCGGCATCTCGCTTTGCCGTGTTGCCAGCTACATCTACAGAACAAACGCATGATTGCGTTCATTGCTCTACCGAAAACCGGCAATGGATGCCAATACGTATGCGCATGCTCGTGCACGCCTTTTATAATTATTCACTTAGCCGAGCCCATTTCTACACGCTGTGTCGCTCCTTCCCAAGAGTTTTGTTTTACACGCGAGTTTGTCGATGGCTCTTTCCCGTTTTGTCAAGCTTTGCTTTGTTTGTTGCTCCTGCTTTGTCGCGGCAGGTGCTGGAGCGCTTTAAAAACGCGTCGGTCTCCATGAGTGAAAGCCCCAAAAAAACCACTCTCCTAAATTCATAAACCAAAGATCCAGCTATCTTTTTTTCGCTCTTCTCTTCAACCCACCTACCAAACCCAGACGTGCCTGACACGAACTCTCCGTCCGCATGCGTGCCGGCATGGCCGCATGATCAGCACACAAGCACATCGTATCCGCACGTGCACGCTCCAGTCCCGTGTCTCTGCGGCCAACCGCGCCTCTGCGACTGTCCACCGGCTATGAACGCGGTAGGCAACAGCTTCGAGGGCTTCAAAGGCTACAATACAAGGGCGTCCGTGGCGTGGTGGCACAGAGGCCATAGCTGACGCACCGGCCACAATGGCCGTGAACTCTGCACCCAGCAGCAATGGCTTCCCCAAGAGGGAGCCGGCCAACCCAGATACCAGCGATGACCACTCCGTCGTGTCGACTGACTATGATTCGGAAGACGAGGACCAGGAATTCGACGTTGAGGATATCCTATACGAAAAGACCGACGACGATGGCTGCAAGACCTATCTTATTCTCTGGTCAGGTTTTCCCCTCGAAAAGGCGACATGGGAACCCGAAGAGAATATGGCACTGGGCCTGCTCGAGCTGCTCTGGGAGCCCAAGATCAAGGACGCCAACTACAAACCTTTTAACCTCGCAGTCTACGAGGATGCCATCCGGAGACAGCAGCTGCGGCACCTTCTCCGCAACATGAAGCGCGCCGAGCGCGGCCTCAAGGAGACGGAGCCCTTTTTTGACGAGGCCACAAAAGCCGAGCTTCTTCGGTCCAACTCCTTTGCCCCGTCGGCGGTGGACGGTGTTGACGACGACGCTATGTTTGTCGAAAACATCCCCGAGGCCGACATTGTCGAAACGACCGAAGCCCCCGAGGCTATTGAACTTTCGGATGCAGACGCTTCAGACGATGTCATGATCCTCGAAAATATCTCAGACCCCGCGCCAAAGAAGAAGAAGAAAAAGAAGAAGAAGACCAAGGACGACGAAGACAAGTCCAAGAAGAAGAAGGAGAAGAGGGACAAGGAGAAGATCGTCGACGACGAAGAGCCGTCCGGAAGCCCCGTCACAGCGACAGACAAGGACGGCAAGAGCAAGAAAGACAAGACCGACAAAGCGACAAAGGCGAGAGGATCGACAAGGAGAAAAAGTCAAAAAAGGACAAAAAGGAAAAGAGAGACAAAAAGGACAAGACCGGCAAGAACGACAAGAACGACAAGGGCGACCAGGGCGACCAGGCGGCCAGCAGCGACGAGGCAGACGAGGCGGACAGAAACAAGGATGGTAGCCCGCAAACGACAGCAGCCACGAATCATGCGGCTCAAGTGCAGCCCGACATGCAGCAGGGGTCTTCTACGACCCCGACCAAGAAAAGTGCACATTCGTTGGGCCAAGTCAATGCCGCCAAAAAGTCTGCGCCTGCTGCTAGAGTAATGAAGGAGACGCCTGTGCCCTTGCCGGTGCAGGCGTTTATGACGGCAACCAGCACAGGGCAGACAGCAGGAAGTGCTGCCTCACCTGTAGTTACGCCGATTGCACCGCCAGCACCGGTGACGACAACTGCGGGTACTGGTACTGGTACAGGAGCAGGCGCAGGCGCATCAGCAGCAGCCAAGAAGCGCACAGCCGTGAATGCTACTACAGAGCCAGCCGCCAGAGCAAGCACGTCCGGATCGTTGACGGCCAAGCGGACTAGCAAAGCAGCGCAGAGCGAGGTCAACGCCTTTGTGGGCGGCAAGAAGGTTCGCACAGGCCCCAAGCTGTCGACGACCATGTCGGACCCGAACAGGGAGAAGAAGTTGTTCATGTACCACAGTGCTCGTCGGCGGGCGGAGCTGGCCGAGCGCGACAAGCCTGACCGTGAAATTGCTCCGTCCCAGCTGTCAATCCCTCTCTTTCCCATTACAGAGGGGCCAGTGCGTGCCTCAAACTCGGCCAATGACGAGCCAGACATGCAGCTGCCAGATGCTCCGAGTACTGCACAAGACAAGGCCCAAGACAAGGAGCAAGACAAGGAGCAAGACAAGGAGCAAGACAAGGAGCAAGACAAGGAGCAAGACAAGGAGCAAGACAAGGAGCAAGACAAGGAGCAAGAAGGAGCAAGACAAGGAGCAAGACAAGGAGCAAGACAAGGAGCAAGACAAGGAGCAAGAAGCTGTGCAGGACATGGAACAAGACGCCCCCCGAGGCGAGGCACAAGAAAGTGCACAAGACACCGAGATGACACAGCCGCCCGCACCGGCAGCAGCAGAATCAAACACCAGCCTACCGGAGGCAACTCTTCCGTCCGCCTTGAAATCCGGTGCAACGCCAAAGAACAAGACTGTGCGATTTTCCGACGAGACGGCCGATAGCTCCCTGATCCTGGGCCGCACGCGGATAAAGTCCCCTCCTGCGCCGCCCAAGGATCATGACGAGGACAACCATCAGAACGGCGAAGACGATGATGGGATGCAGGTGGACAGCGTTGGTGGCGTGCCGGTCATGCCCAGTGCGATGCGACGCCTGCCCGACATTTCTGGCATCGCATTCGTGTCGGACGAGCCAAATGCACCCTTGCCACCGTCAAGCGTGCTTGTTCCAATGCAGTTTGGCACGCAAAAGGACACAACAGACGCCGCGGTATCCGTCCCCGGCGAGCTGGACGAGCAACAAAAGGCTGCAGCCGACGCTCTTTTCAAGGGGCACACACTGGCATTTGGCCACTACTGCTTAGCCGACGCTCTCATTGACCAGTTTGGCAACTTTATGGAGCAGTTTCTGTTTGGCGGCGACATCACCTCGCCTCCGGGGCTAGCAGAAGAAACCCTGACGCTGCTGGACAACGTGGGCGTCCGGCTGCGTTACGCAGCGTCGGGCGTTATGCTGCAGCAGGGCAAGTACGCCATGGTCGTGTTCCCGACACGCTGTGACGCATGGGCAAAAGCCAATTTCGCCATTGAAGGCACAGGTGGTGCGGCGTCCCTGCGCTACTTTGTTGCGAGCACGCACTTTGCGTGCGCGGATCAGCTGCGGCCGCTCGCGACCATGAGCGGACCCGGCAAGGTGCGTGAGCCACCCGTAGGCTTCGATCGGGAGTACATGTCAAGTATCGTATTCAATATCGACCGGCGGGTGTACTATCAGCTGTTTTACAGCAGCACCAGCGGCACCAGCGGCACCAACGGCACCAGCAGCCAAAGCAGCCAAAGCAGCCACAGCACCACGCAGGGAACAGGTACAGCTACCCAGGCCGCCTCTGCAACAACGCCCGACTCGCTGGCAGTCAAGCCGATTGTGCGGCGCCATGTCTTTATGGTGTTCCCGCCCAGTGCAGAGTCGCATATGATCCAGCTGATGCGTACATTCCGCGACATTGACCCCGAAGGCAGCATCTATTGTCTTGTGCATGGAGGTTCGTGGCTGCACTTCCTGGACAAGATCGAGAGCCCGTCGGAAGAAGGCGCTGTTATTGTGCACGAACTTTCAACGGCGGTTGTGCGACGGCTACCCGAGATCAACAAGGCTCTTTTCCGGCCGTCCGGCCGTCTGCGTCTATGGTCGCTGTCTGAGGATGTCCGGTCGCCGGCACAGTTTGCGCCTCTGCAGATTCCGGCTCTTGGGGAGCCCAAGGACATGATCTTTGGACAGGCGACGTTTACCGAGCTGTTTCCTAACGGCATGGCAGTATTGCTCACGCCGACCTTTATCTACACGGATGCTATGCGGGCGTACAAGCTGCTCAACTGGACGTACTACAACATGCGCGACAGAAGCGGCAGCCTGCCCAAGGTGACGCTGGTGGTGCCGCACGGGTTCTGCGCGTACCTCAAGCAGATGGCGCACTTCAAAATCAACGTGCGGAACCGCATCTATGCTGACAAGCTGTCGTACCGGAGGGACGACGACTGCGAAAAGGCGGCGGGCGATGTCATGTGTAGCCGTGACGACTGTGTCGGCGTATTAAAGGCGTACGAGGCTGCGTGCAGCCTGCAGGATATTCTGCCGCGTGTGCGGAGCATGTACCTCATGGCCAACCGGCGGCCGGGCCCTGTCGTGGAGGCAGACATTTCGATTGACGGCAACGATGAGCAGAGCCTGGTCAACTGGTTCGGGTCGTGGTCGACGATGCACATGGACCGGTTCCGCGAATTCTACGTGATTGGCACGTCCGACAGGCGCATGCCGGTGCAGGTGGTGCCCGTCCCTCAGTACTCGGTATATAGCGTGTCCGATCCGGACGTAGCCCGTGCCAGAAGCGAGCAGACACTGGCCAGCCTGGCCGAGATTGGCGACGGCGCTACAGATGTCACAGACGCTCCAAACTTGGCAGTGACAACGGCCACCCCCATTACGCCATCGACGGCATCAACGGCAACACGGCCAACGGCAAGCCCTGGCGCTGCCCCGTCAGGTGCGCGGACATTCCACGAGCTCCGACACCCCGACAGCAATCCGCAGGCTTATTTTGCGCGGCTCAAGTCGTTGGTGAGCCGGGAAGGGTTCTGGCGGGTGTATGCCAACCCCGTCTTCTGGAGGGATGCGTCCGAGGGGTTTTCGGCGGGCGTGGTGGACGCGAACAACTTTACGATTTCGGCGTGGTTCAAGTACACATGGCCTTTTTCGTTTAAGCACCGCGGGTACCTGGGCGTCTTTTGTCTGGCGGACACGCCGCTGGTGGAGGGCCGGACGCGGACGTATTTCCCGTGGATAGCGCTGTACCGGCCGACGTGGCCGCTGGATCCGAACCCCGACGACGGCGGAGAGCTGATCATCGGGGACCTGCGCGCAGTGGCCAAGATCCGCGGACGCAACAATCTGCGCGGGGACGTGGACCTGACGCCGAGCCAGCAGGCGCTCGTAGAGTATCTGCGGGAGCACGCGCACGAGAAGCGCCCTGCGTACGTGCTCAAGAAGATTTACCTGGGCGGCGATCCGGCGCCGGTCTCGTCAGACTATGATCATGCCGACGGGGGAGAGCACGGCTATAGATCACGACGGCGGTCGCTGGGTTCAAATAGCAGCAACCCGATGGAGATGACGCTGCGCCAGTTGGAGGACATGACGGCCAACTACCCCGACGCCTTCCCCCCCGGGCCAGAGTATCTCGAGGCGCGCGGGTTCAAGCCGGTACGCATGAGCGACAAGGACGTCTGGGAGGTGGACGGAGCGGCGGATGCTGAGAAAGACGGCCATGGGCATGAGGCAGAGACGAGAGGTGGCAACAGGGCCGCCAAGAACAAGTCGAGCAACGGCAACGGCCATGGTGACGACGACGAGAGAGACGAGGACGTCTACCTGGCACATCTCAACAGCAGCAACGACGCCACCAAGATGGTCTTCCACCCTCCAGGGGGCACAACGCGCAAAGGCCACCTGGGATCGTCGGCGTGCCGCAACCATTTGTACGAGATGGCGCGGGAGATGCAAAAGAAGCACCCCAAACGGCGCACGATGCCATTCGAGTTTTGGACGACAACCCACTGGTACAATGAGCAGCTGGCCGAGGACCGCGGATACGGACACATCCATGTCGGCACATGGCCCAAGGTGTTTAACCGGCTCAAAATATAAGGCGTCTTTGCTGCGGCTGCGTTTCAGGCGAGCGTGCATCATTTTGCCCGCCTTGCCTTCTTCAGAGTTTGAAATTTTTTGGCCTTCTTGACTCTTTTTTGGGGGGGGGTTGCACAATACTTGATACCATTTGCATTTTTGATAGCTTTTGCGAGTTTCACAATGTTAGGAAAAACAAATGTAAAAGGAATGAAACAAATAAATAACTGGATGGTCTCGCCAGAACGTGATTATAATAGTATGAACTACAGAAAACGAAAAAAGTTGGGCAGTCAAATAAAAGACCACACCAGGTATATATGATACATCAATGGTCAGCCACCTCTCACCCGTCCCGTCCCGTCCCCGACCCCTTCGCGGTTCATCTCGCCATGGGAAACGTCCGCGTTGACAGCAGGGCACCCTTGACGCGACGGATATTCTCCTTGGCCTTGCGGATCTCGTCGTCGGGCTCGTTGCGCGTCGTCGTCACGTAGCCGCGGCCGGGCGACGCGCTGCCCGAAATGCTGCTGCCGTAGCCGTAGATGCCCACGCTGCCCGCGCCGCCGCCCGCTGCGCTGCCGTACGCAAACGCCGGCGGCCGCGACAGCTTGCTCACGTCGTCGCTCAGCACTTTCACGGTCGTCTGCACATCGGACAGCACGGCGCCCGGGCTGGTCCAGTCGTCGCAGAGGCCGCGCACGCGATCCGCCAGCCGCGAGACGCGCTCAGCCTGGCACTGGCTCGGCGAGGCCACGACGGCCTTTTCCAGCGGGAAGCGCGACGAAAATCCGGAAAGGCCAGAGGGACCAGCCGACGGCACGGTCGAGTCCATGGTGATGGTGGGCTTGAGCGCGGGACTGGGCGGGAGACTCGTCTGCACGCCCATATCCCGATGGAACACTTCGGTCGGGTCGCCCACCGAGGAGTCGTCCTTGTCGTCGTCGTCTTTTTCGTCTTTCTCCTTTTCTTTCGTCTCCTCCTCCACCCTCTTGACGGCCGCCTCGGGAATGACGGTGACGACACCCTCGAGCTTGCCCAGGAGCTTGTCCAGGTTGTCGCCGGCCGTGTTGTGCAGATCCGCGCGGGCGTCCATCAGGGCATCGGCCATGGGCGACAGGACGAGACGGGCAGTCGCATAGAGGAGGGTCGAGGCGGCGGCGGTGGCGTAGAGGGCCGCCGACATGACGCGCGGCGTGACCATGGGCGGCGGCGGGACGGTGCCGGGCGTAGCGATGAATTCGGGGTATGTGACGATGGGAGGGAGCGACGATGACGACGACGACGATGACGACATAGTCGTCGAAGGCGGCGACGGAGGAGACGGAGAGGAAGCCGTCCGACCCCCCGACATACTCTCGTCCTCCTCCAGCAGCTGATCAATCTGCGCCGACGTCAACCCCTTGCTCGCCAAAAAGGCAGCCTTGCGCGGCCGCGGCTCCTTCTGGACGGCTTCATCGCGAAGAAAGGCACGCGCTTGATCGAGTGTCGGGGGCGCATCGGAGTGTATCGACGGAGTGTCAGAGTCGGAGGCGGTGTCCGAGCTGGCCGACGAGGCTGCTGGCGTCGCGATGCCTGTTTCTGAGAGTGTTGTTGCTGTTGTTGTTGACGATGATGGCGATGATGGCGATGATGACGTCTCTGACGCGTCGTCGCGCGCAGCTACATCTCTCTCGTCGTCGGCCATTTTTGTTGTGTCGTGTGGTGAATGTGTGAAAAGACGTGAAGAAAGAAAGGAAGCCTTTCCGGGATAAAGATGCTGTCGCACCTGCTGCTGCTGCTGCTAGCTTTCTCTCGCCGTTCTGCGCGCGCCCTATTTGGGCCCTATTTGGCTCTACATTGGCTGTCACAGGGGCCTCGGCCTCGGCTAGACGACCTGTCTCGTGCTGGTGTGGCAGCCGCGCGCAGTGGGTCGTCGGTACTTGTGGAGGTACGGAGTACGGAGTACGGGGAACAGGAGAGTCCAGGACCACTGGTACAAGAGTACACTGGTACCCGACTCTCTGCCTAACCATTGAGGCACCCAATTTCTCCCAGCTGTACTTTTTCGATACGCGACAGGAGCTCGCGTCACTCCAGAGGAAATCCCCAACTACGTCAAAGTCCTAGCAGAAACATTGCACATTTACCGAGAAAGTCTATCGAGAATCAACCTGGAAAAGGACAGACACGGACACACACTCACTCACTCACACAAACATTCGCCGGGGCATCCAAGTCCACTCACACAAAACACAGCAAAACGCGCCTTCCTGTTCTTACGCCTTGGCCCGTCTTATCACGTTACACAGCGCAGTAGCTTTCATTTCTGCGACGTATCTTTTTTTGTTCAGCAAAAAAAAGAGAGCGACGCGCAGCATCCTCCTTTTTGGTGTTTTGTCATTGGTAAGTGAGCTTACCTTATTATAACATGTCTTTCTTATTGGGAGAGCCCTTCTCTATGGCCGTTTCAAAAGTTTCTCTCCATTGATGGATTGGTGTGCAGTTCTCTGCGATTACTATTCACCCTTTTTTCACTATTTCACCATTTCACTATTTCACCCCCTTGGCCCTTTTTCCCTTGTCTGTTTTTTTCTGGGCCATTGGGATTGCGCTGCAAAGTGCGCGCCTACCTGCAGTGTTTTTGTGTTACAGTGCAGTAACGCCCCCTCCGTGTGGCAGCGAAGCAAAAGCCCGCACTGGGCGCATCTGTACGGGAGTTGCTGCGTATATCTACGGAGTAAGCAGCTCTGCCGCTGGATTGCATTTGTGCATTTGCGCCTTTGCGCCTTTGCGTACTTTCCTGTCGTTCATCTCTCCAACGTCATCACCATTTTATACCACCAGATCACCAGATCACCAGATCATCAGATCGCCAGACCACTGCCCAATATGCCTTCCCGGCCACGGAGGTCTGCTGCGCAACGCGCGTCCGAGGCCATTACTGACATGGCCGACAGAGACCACGGTCGAGACAGCCGTGATCGAGACGATCGATACGATCGAGACGATCGAGACGACGATCTTCAGAGCCTCGGAAGCATCACCGTCAACGTGCCGCACACCATGTCGTCGTCGGCTCGCGCGTCGCGCGGAAACGCTTCTCGGTCAGCCCGCGCCCCGTCGACGGATTCGAACCTGTCGAGCGTGCGCGCCTCGAAAAAGGGAGCAGCCACGGCATCCACCTCCAAGAACGACAAGAACGACAAGAGCGACAAGAGCCGCTCTGCCAAGAATGCCGCACAGACAAAACGGCCAGCACGGGCATCGCGGCGGCAATATGTTGAATCGAGCGAGGACGACGACGAGGAGGATGATGATGTAGAGGAGGAGGACGACGACGATGAAGACGATGACGACGAGGAGGAGGACGAGGAAGAAGAGGACGAAGAAGACATCACACACGACGAGATTCATGTCAACGATAGCGACGCCGATATGAACCTGGCCGATGCCGACGGCGAGCCCGAGGATATGGAGGTGGACGCCGAGGGCGATCCCGATGATGAGGAGGACGCCGAGGGCGATGTCGACATGGACGTCGTGGCACCACCGGCACCAGCACCAGCGACAACAGCGGCAGCGGCAGCATCGGCCAAGGCCGGCAAGGCAAAGACTACGGCTACGAAACAGAGCAAAGCAGCCACCTCCAACAAGCGCAAATCTACAGGTGGCGGCGGATCGCGCAAGCGCGGCCGCGTCGACGATGATGAGGAGGAGGATGAGGAGGAAGAAGATGAAGAAGAGGAGGAGGACGACGAAGAGGATGCGGATGGCGAGGAGGAGGATGTCACCGCCGCCGTTGGTGGTGGCGATGAAGATGCCGAGGGCGAAGACGATCTAGTGGACGCCGAGGGTGATGACGATGATGCCGAGGGCGACGAAGATGTAGAGGACGCCGAGGGTGACGGCGACGACGACGACGACGACGACGATGGTGACGAAGAGGGCGGCGATAGCAGAGAAGGTACACCGGACCTCTCCAAGATGACCCGTCGACAGCGCGCCCGCTTCGAAGAGACGCCGCAAGAGTACATGAAGCTCTCGGACGAGGTGCAGGCCAAAAAGGTCTTTACCGCCGAAGAGCTGAGCATGCGCCGTGCCGAGATGGCCCGTCGTCGCCGCAACCTTAGCGAGAAGCGCAACGAGGAAGTCAAGGCCGAAACCATCAACAAGCTGCTCAAGCGCCAGGCGCCCAAGACCACCAAGAAGAACGCGCTTGCTGCCGGCGGCGGCGGCGGCGACGATGCCGATGGCAATGGCCAGGGAGGCGATGGCTCGGGTCGCGCCCCGTCTCGGTTTGTCCGCTGGACGAGCAGCCGCCAGGGCAGCCGCGTCTCGGTGGCCGACGACCTGCTCAACGGGCCGGGCGGTGCGCTGTTTGGGCCCCGGAGCAAGACGTCCGCGCCGCGCAAGATGGTCGAGGAGGTGTCGTAGGGGATGGCGAGAAGATTGTGAAGGGATCGTTTTCAAGAATGTATGGCGTTTTCGGGTCACTAGGGGTTTCTTTTTACTGTTTTTTTTTTTTTTTTTGGCTATCGGAATAAACATGAGAGGTATCTTACATTATGCACAATGCTCTGTCTGTCCCCATTCTCTCGATGTCCCTTTTTTGATTCTCCCTCTCTTGCCCTTGTGACCTTTGCCAAGAGAGATCGACGCAGACATACATGTACTTCTTTTTTCGCCGTAGCGTGTCCGGCAGTCGGCACAGCTTTACGAGTACTCTGTGTGGCAGCCATGTAAGATATTACGGGGTACCTATCTTGTACACCGATGTAGCAGTTGGCTGTAAAAGCTTGTTGGCAGATGGCAGGATGAACACTCCGTGCCGTGCATTTGAGTGCAGCTGACCGTCCAGGTTGTCAACTGACTTTTTTGTCGACAGTGTAAAGAAATACGCGTAAAACGAAGAAAAAAAACCTCACCGTTGTCATTTTTCATCAACAATACGACACTGTTTGAACCGACTACTCCGTACACGTGCTCGTCACATTTGTCCTCTTTTTTCCTCTTTCCTTCTCCAACTGCCGCACTGCTCGTTGTGGATACAACTGGAAACAATGCCAAAAAGCAAGCCATTCACCCCCTTGAAAGACGGCCGCCTAGTTTACCCGCTTGGCTGCCTGTCTTTTTCCTTTGCTTATTAGCACCCGCTGACACTCACTAGCACTTCCCAAACACTCCCCTGTAACATCGCAGCACGGTGTACCGAAACACTACTACACGCACTGGACAACCTTGTAAAAGTAAACTTTTTACGACGTTCTGTAGCTTTTCCGCCCTGGCTCTAGTCACCGCGGAGTGTACCAGTAGTGCCCGCCTCGCCCGCCTTTTCCATCTCCATATTTTTGGCACATGATTTTTTGATTTTTTTTTTTTTCCCTCCTGTTCCTTTTCTTCGTACTCCTCCTCCTCACGCCTTCGGCAAGCTAACCTTTTTTCAACTTTTTTTGATCGTTAAACTTTTTTCTCTTCCCTAGCCCCATGTCATCCGGACCCTTGTCTGGCCTTTTTTTTTTTTGTCTTCTAGGCTTTCCCCACGTCACAGGCGAAAAATTTTTGCTGCAGCAGACGACTCCATACTTTTTTCATCGTACTCGTAAAAAAGTGATCTGATGTTTTGTTTCGACGACGTGACAAGGAAGAAAAAAAAATCACTTGACGGAGAGAGCCCCTCACCCAGCTACCACCGCCCGGAACCGCGCTCCGCTGTCGTTATTTTTTGCTCTCGGCAATTACGTACATGTACTGCAAATCTCTTTTTTATGCGGATTTTTTTTTTCTAATTTTTGTTGGTCATCTAACCGCGCACCTTTTTGGGACGGGACGGCGGTCTTTTTTGTCTCTTTTTTCGTCTGCTTTTTGGCGCGCCACGCCTCTCTTGCCCATCCTCGCCTTGGGAAACCTAACTGGGAAACCTACCTGGGAAACCTTGCCTGTGATCGCCATGGACAGCAAGACGGACCCTGCTGGTCCTGTCAAGGTAGCTACGAGTATTCATACGGCCCAGACGAGGACAAGTACTGATCCTCACACTCACACCACTCACATCACCCACACGGGCTTGACGTCGAGCTCCGAATCGGACGTCGATCTCTCTGCTCTTGCAGATGCCGCCGGTAGGTTATTTCCCAATTAGTCTTTTTTTTTTCTTTTCTTTTTTCTTTTCCCTTTTTTTCCTTTTTTTCCCCTTTGCTCTCTCGCTCCTGCCCTCTTTTTTTTTTCGTCACGTTGTCACCATTCATTTCTTTTGCTCTTTCCGTCTTTGGTTTCCCAGTGGCGGCTATCATTGTACTTTTGTACCCTGTCTATATTCGGGGGGAGAGGTGCACCACGCCACCCCTCTGCCAACGGGTGTGTGGAATACGGCACAACATCGCCGCTCAGACCTACCCTGGTAAAAAAACAGACGTTTTTTTTTTTTTTTTTTTTTAGCTGTCGTGTGCACATGCCGTGTGCACACGTCCGTGTTTGCGTGCCGTTTCCCTTTTTCCCAGGCCGTTTTCCATAGGTCGTTTTTGCCTCCTGCCACACTCCCATTCTAGGAACATACCCTTGTCGCCCTGCACCGTCCTTGCCAAAGTCCGTGTTGCTTTTTCTTGGCACCTTCCTGTGTTTCCTCCGCACCTGCCATTTTTTCATGCTTGTGGTCCTTTTTTTCCCTCCTTTTTTGGTAGTGTCTCTACTCTTCCTTTTTTTTTTTGGTTCTCTTTGGAGATTTCATTCTTTTTCCTTTCCTGCCGTCTCTGTTTTTCTCTCCACACACTCGTCTTCACATCCTCATCGTCCACCCAAGCATTTCTGTTCCTGTCTCGCCCATCTCCCACCCCCCCTCCCCTTTGTGCCGTGGCACGACTGCGCCCTCGCCTGATCGTCCGTCACACTCACACCCCTCCACCACGAATTCCTTGCCCCTGTCGCCCCGCTCATAAAAAAATACTGCAAAAGAAAGAGCACTGCAAGAAGAAAAGAGAGAAAAGAGACAACGGGCACCGCAGCACACAAAAACGGACACGACATTTGACATACGACCCTGGGGCACACAACGTTTGACAAGCATACGACAGCATACGACAAGCATACGGCGGCATAGGTCCGGCACAAAACACGACATTGCAATCCTGGCCTGCGCTTTATATTGCCCAAATCCGGTGACACGGCTGGCATCGTTTGCTGCAGGAAATATACCGCAAAACCACAAAGGTCCACGGCCGAAACAGAGACAGTCTGCCTCTGCAGATTCCATTCTGTAACTGGCAGTGTCTTTGATTTCTCTGGGGCTGTCTGTTTGCCTCGATCTCCTTTCGATCTCTGCTTTTCTCTTTCTTTATCCCGACTTACTCCTGTTCTTTTTCTTTTTCTTTTTCTCTCATCTTATTTTGCTCGTTTCCTCCTATTTCTTCCACTCAAAAGCTCAAAATCTCCAACCTCGCTCCCCCTGTCTTCATTTTAGTTCTTTTTTCGCCTCCTCCTCCCCCTCTTCCTCCCCTCATTTATTGATTTTTTGTGGCTTTATTTTTCTTTTGTTTTTCAATTCCCCCCTCTGTATAACACCACTCTTCCTCCCTCCCTTGACTCACACCGCAATCAGACTCCGGCCAGGCCCTGTCACGTCTCCACCAGCGCCCGTCTCATCGCCAGACCCAGCGCCTAGTCCAGCGACGCCAACGTCTGCTGCTCCAGCAAGGCCAGAGCCTGCCGCACCCCGCACGCCCGCTAGCGTCCCCGCTGCAGCCAGTCGTAGCTGCAGCCGCCCCTGCTACTGCGCTAGGCGACCAAGAAACAGCGGGTGCCCCAGTAGCCCCAGACTTTCATACCCCGGACCAGACCCCAGATCAGCGTCGCCGGCAGCAGCAGCAGCAGCAGCAGCAGCAGCAGCAGCAACGTCCGTCGGCCACCACTACAAGCACTAACGACGCGGGTGTGTCAAACCATTGTGCTTGTGCGACGGAGACTCGTGGCACTTTGTGCACATGTGACGGTTCTGGCACCCAAGACTTGCCACTCTCCGCATTTTCTTCATTTTCCCCCTCTCTCCCACCATCTCTACCTGCTCTGCCTTCTCTGGCAGATCGTCCTCCTCCTCTTGCTTCAACTTCTTCTTTCCCTTCCCCTCCTCTTCCCACAGTACAAAACAACACCGTCGACTCTGCCACCATCGACGACCAGAAAATGATCTTCTCCGACTTGTACAAGTCGACCAAATTGCCCTTTGCAAGAATTCGCCGTCGCAACACGGGCAGCGAGGACAACGACAAGTCGGCCAATGGCAACAACAGCAGCCATGGAGAGGCCAACGGCACGGATACTGCTGCCAATGCTTCCAATGCCGCTGTCGCTGATGCTGCGGCAGATGCGACCCAGCCTGCTGACGCCGCCGAGGATTACGGCGATCCCGATCTGATCAGCCGCGACAAGCAAAAACAAAAGGACGCCGTCCGGCGCTACCTCGAAAAGACCATCCAGAGCGATTGGGCATTTGCATGGCCACCGGCGGACGCCCCAAAGGCCGTCGTCGAGGCTGCGGCCCAACGCGGCGCGACCATGCGGCGTCGTATTGTCCGCGCTGAGCAGGTCGGCCTCCTCGATCCTTCCGAGACGTTTGCCAGTCCCATGACTCCCGAAGGGCCATTGCCATCGACAGAACGCGATCGTCGGCCGTCGGCGATAGCAGCCGTGTTTGCTTCTGTTTCTGCCGGCGTGGCTGAAAGTCAAAAGAGCAAGTCAAGAAGCCATGACCGCAATGACCGCAATGACCGTGTCGACCACGCCGTCGAGTCCGACACCGACCCCGACGAAACAGCCTCCGACTCGGAAGCCGAGTCCGTCTACAGCACCGTGTCCGAGGACGTTCTCACCTACCAGCCGCGCTACGAGTGGCTGTCTGACATGTCCGACGACGACCAGCCGGGCATGTACTACCAGCGCATGCCCTCGTACGTGCACTCGCCCTTCCGCTTCGAGTCGCCCGACGCCGTCGGCAAGGACGCCAAGAGTTTGACGCCTAATGAGCGTCGGGCCAAGGCGCGCCGCGACATGCGCGCGGAAGCCGAGTGGAACGACGGCCTTGCCTGCTTTGCGGCTCGTCGCGATGCCTGGACGGGAGCACGCACCGTCCACATCAAGCCGAAAAAGCCGGCGTCTTCCTCCAAGCTGCCCATCTCGCCCACATCACCTCTCCGCGGCCTGTTCCGCTTCCATTCGCACACGACACCCAAGTCGGAGCCCATGGCCGACCGGCCACTGGCCCCCGCCTACGTGCCGATGGCCGACACGGACAAGTCGATATCGACAGCAGCAGCGCCCGTGCAAGCGCTGTCCATGCCCTTGTCGCCAGTGACGTCTAATTCACGGCACTCGCAAGTATCGCAGCAGTCCAACAACTCCAATAACTCCAACAACTCGCACCAAACACAGCTCTCACAACAGTCTGGCGGCGGGGCCGCGGCCGACTCGGCAAGGACGACACCACCAAGCTCGGAAGCTGGCGATGCAACCAAGGAGCCGCGGGAAATGGGCGACGAAGCTGCGACGGCAGAAGCAGCAGCGACTGCTGCTGCCGAACACCACACACACGAGCACGAATATGAAGACCCCGAACATGAAGACGGCGGTGAGCTCAAGCATGCCATGACGCACCCGACCTTCCCTACGTATGCACCGCTCAAGACGACGCGCAGCCGGGCGTCGGCGTCGCGGGCGAGCGGCAGCCAGGCGACGCGTCCCGTGGTGTACCGCGTGGAGACGGTGATCCCGCTGGCCACGCCGCTGCTGCCGCCGGGCAACCCGATGCGGATGTCGATCACGCCGAGCATCTACCTGAACCTGTACGACAAGCTGGTGTCAAACTCGATGCAGCCGTCCTGTCCGGTCAACCTCAAGGATATGATCCGGGCGTGCGTGGCGGGATGGAAGCGCGACAACGAGTGGCCGCCCAGGCCGGCCGAGGCGCCGTCCACAGGAGCGACGCTCTCGAGCATGGCAGGTGCACTGCGGCGCAAGCGCAAGGATGTGGTGCGGAGTGCAGCAGCGCTGCAAAAGATAAAGAGCAACGCGAGTGCCGGCACCAAAGAAGCCACCAAAGAGGCTACCAAAGAGGCCACCAAGGAGGCCACCCCACCCGTGTCGCCGACGTTTGGTCGTCGGATGAGTGCTCTGTTGAGCGGCAGCGGAAACATTGGTGGCGGCGGCAATGGCGCCAGTGGCCGGCCAGCTGCTGGGACAGCGGCATCGCCAACAACAGCGACCACGACGGCCGGAGCCACGGCTGTGACGGCGACAGTGCTGCCCGGTGACAAGGATGCCCAGGAGGACAATGACGATGCGAATGGAAGCCGTGGCATTCGGCGGAGTCTGCAGCGTGTTCTCGGTATGGGCGAGAAGGAGGCGGCCCGGTAGGGTAAGGGCCAGATACCTAGGTATGCCAGGGATGTTGCCGGAAGGGGCGCAGGGAGATGGAAATTTTAATACCCCATTTAGTCTGTCATTTTTTTCTCTTGGCTCTGGATGTTTCACGATTTTGATCTCTCTCCTTCCCTTTCATATTTTGCTTTATTTTTTTTTTCCCCAACCCCTTGCTTTGACTGCGAGCAGGCTGTTGTTACACTATTATTTTTTAACCAATATACCCCAATCGCTACCTACTTTTTTGATGCATTTGACGGACTGTGTGGTGTGTGTTCTACTTCGTCTTGTTTAATTTTTTTTTGTCATTTTTTTTTTGGTGAAGCTGTCGTTGAGTCGGTTGGGCTGCCATGCTGCCACAGCAGAATTGAAAGACAGCACAATACGGAGTACTGGATACAACCCAACCCACAGCCCATGAGGCCACAACCCACAACACCCCACGTTGCCCACTACAGTCCACTATAACCCACCAAAAATGGGCGCCAAGGGGGCTATCAGAGGCCACTACAGGGCACTACAGGCCACCGAGGCCACTAAAGGGCAACCACGACCACCGGAGCACGACAAAAGGGCCCCAAAAGGCGTGCCATGCATGGGAAAGCGGCACCAAGTCCGGACAGCAAAAATCCCCTCTACGGAGTACTCCGTACAAGTACAAGTGACTTCGTACCCCCACGCACTCGGCTCAGCAAAGCGCTCCCGATCACTCTGACGATTGGGGCGCTCCTATTGGCGAGGGCCCACCACGATCGATAGCTGCCTTGCAATTTTCCCTATTCCGTTTTCCATTCCGTTTTCCCTTCCGTCCCCCCCTGCCTTTGGCATTGCCCGACACACACTTTCCAATCATTTGCACCATCTGTTTTCATCGCCCTGCCTCTCCATCCCGAGAAGCCAAAATACCTACCAGGGCAGCCTGCTCCTCCCGTCATTTTGTCCCTTTTTGGGGGGCGAGCGGTCATCCATCGTCGCCTTTTTCTCTTTATCAGAATGCGTGTTGAGGGAAAAAAACATAGCATACAGTACCTGCCTTAATCGTCGTGCCTTTTAATCCACTGCCTATTTTTTTTTTTTTTTCGGACCGGTCTATCTCTTTGCGAAATCGTACTACGGAGTATTTTTGGTATTTTTCTTTATTTTCTATTTCCCCCCATTTTCATCTTTTTTTGCCCCTTCTCTCATTTTTTTTGTTTGCCTTTTTTGTCTCTCTCTCCCCGTCTTCTCCCTTTTCCTACATGACGGCTTTGCGCATCGGCGCTTTGCAGGGACCATTGAGGGCGCGCGATCGTACCGACATTGACGAGAACGTCGACAACGACAACCATCCGATTGAGATTGAGCTTGACGAGTTTCATCCGGCAGCCAACAAACATCATCCCCACGGCAAACAAGCCGAGCAAGCTGAGCAAGCTGAGCAACCCGAGCAAGCCCACCCCAACCTCCACACCCCTCCCCCCGACTGGCTCGAGAAGCGCCCAGCCATCGCAATGAAGTTCTCGCACAGCATCCAGTTCAATGCGGTGCCGGACTGGAGCTCGCACTACCTGGCCTACAGCAACCTCAAGAAGCTCATCTACCAGCTGGAAAAGAGCGTCGTCCAGGAGCAGCAGCTTCAGCAGCAACACCTCCAGGGCGATGCAGAGAGCCGGCCGCTGATTGCGCACCATGGCCAGGACGCGGATGCCGAGGCGGTGTTTGCGCGGGCGCTGGATGCCGAGCTGGCCAAGATCTCGTCGTTTTACACGGTCAAGGAGCACGAGCTGATGGACGAGGCGGACCAGCTGCTCGAGGATATCGGATCGTTTCGCACCGTGGAGGAGCAGTATGCCCGTCCTGGGCGTCACGGCAGACCAGGAAGCGCATCTGGCCCGTCGACGTCGAGACAACGAGCGCGCAGCCGGCAATCGAGCGATGCCTACGACTCGATCGACGACGACGAGGATGAGGATGGCGAGGTCGACTCGACGGCGGCAGCAGCAGCACGTCTGACCGAGAGCCGACTGCTGGACCACGACGAGCAGCAGCGAGGCGACGGCGCAGCGAGTGATCGTCGGCGGTACAGCAGCAGCAATGCACCGGGAGCATCGGGGCCGATGCGTCGTCCGCGCGGCGCGAGCAATGCGGCGCGGCCGGTGTCGACGCTGATGACGGACATGACGGCATCGACGGCGACGCTGGACGAGGGCATCACTCCCGTGACTCCATCAACAGCACATCAGCAACAACGCTCGTCGCGCTCGCGGCGGTACAGCACGACATTCGAGGACCACCCGGAAGACGCGATCCTCTTCTCGTCGAGCGTGATGCTCAAGAAGCGCATCATTGCGGCGTACGTGCAGCTGTGCGAGCTCAAGTCGTACGTGCAGCTCAACCGCACGGGATTCCGCAAGGTTCTCAAAAAGTTTGACAAGGTGGTGGTGCGTCCGGCGACAGCAGCAGGCGATGCCCACACCACCTCGTCCGGCGGCGGCAGCCGCGCACCCAACCTCCTGCAAAAGTACATGTCGCAGTCGGTCGACACGGCGTATCCCTTCCGCGCAGAGACGTGGGCGCGGCTGCTGGCGTCGATCGACGCGCTCGAGGCGGCGTACACGCGCGTGGTGACCGACGGCGACGCGGCGGCGGCGCGGCGCGACCTGCGCTCGCACCTGCGCGAGCACGTCGTGTGGGAGCGCAACACGGTGTGGCGCGACATGATTGGCATGGAGCGGCGCGCCGAGGCGGCCAGTCTGGGCCGGACGCTGTTTGGCGGCGGCGGTGGGCTGGGCCTGATGGCCGCGGGCGGCGGTGCGCTGCTGGGCGACGCGGCGGACGACAGCAACGACATTGCCA
The DNA here is from genome assembly GCA_020002355.1 of Intubia oerlemansii. Taxonomy (NCBI): domain Eukaryota; kingdom Fungi; phylum Ascomycota; class Sordariomycetes; order Ophiostomatales; family Ophiostomataceae; genus Intubia; species Intubia oerlemansii. The sequence goes on from JAGKRZ010000059.1 coordinate 53,412, forward strand.
AGGAGCCGGCGGCGGCGGCAGCGCGCACGGCGGGCACGCGGCGCATCCGCATCCCGTTCATGGCGCGCAAGAGCAACGGCCGCCACCCGGCGATCGAGGTGCCGGCGTGGCTGGTGAGCAGCACGATGCTGACGCTGCTGGCGATTGTGGGTGTGTTTTTCGTGCTGCTGTACGGTCCGCCGCTGCTGCTGCCGGCGGACGTGGCGCTCGCGCACCCGGAGCAGCAGAACTGCCTGGCCATGCTCGTGCTGGTCAGTCTGCTGTGGGCGACGGAGGCGATCCCGCTGTTTGTGACGTCGCTGACGGTGCCGTTCCTGTGCGTCGTGCTGCGGGTGGCGCGCGGCGACGACGAGGCGCACGAGCGGCTGGGCGCCAAGGACGCGGCGGCCTACATCTTTGCGGCCATGTGGACGCCGGTGATCATGCTGCTGCTGGGCGGCTTCACGGTGGCGGCGGCCCTCTCCAAGTGCCGGATCGACAAGCGCATCGCGACGTTTGTGCTGAGCAAGGCGGGCACGCGGCCGCGCACGGTGCTGCTGGCCAACATGCTGGTCGCGGCGTTTGCCAGCATGCTGATCAGCAACGTGGCCGCGCCCGTGCTGTGCTTCTCGCTGATCGAGCCGATGCTGCGCAACCTGCCGCCCGGCTCCAACATGGCCAAGGCCGTGATCCTGGGCATCGCGCTCGCCAGCAACATTGGCGGCATGCTCTCGCCCATTGCGTCGCCGCAGAACGTCGTGGCCATTGGCATCATGCGGCCGGAGCCGCCGTGGCTGCAGTGGTTCTTTATTGCCATCCCCGTCGGCCTGGTCTCGATCCTGCTGATCTGGCTGCTGCTGCTCGTGACGTTCCAGCCGGGCCGCGGTGGTGTGACCATTGTCGCCGTGCGGACGAGGGGCAGTAGTGGTGGTGGTGGCGGGGACGACGACACGCCGATGACGCCTCACGCTTCGAGCAAGGACGGCGGCGAGCGGTTCACGGGCGTGCAGTGGTTCGTCACGCTCGTCACGGTTGTCACGATCGGTCTGTGGTGCGCCAGCCACCAGCTCGAGGACACGTTTGGCGACATGGGCGTCGTCGCGCTGCTGCCCATTGTCCTCTTCTTCGGCATGGGCATCCTGACCAAGGAGGACTTTAACAACTTCCCCTGGACCATTATTATTTTGGCCGCCGGCGGCCTCGCCCTCGGCAAGGCCGTCAAGGCCTCCGGCCTGCTCGACACCGTCGCCGCCGCCATCACCGCGCAGCTCGTCAGCGGCGGTTTCGGCGTCTACGGCGTCCTCGTGGTCATCTCGACGCTCATTTTGGTCGTCGCCACGTTTATCAGCCACACCGTCGCCGCCCTCATCCTGCTGCCCCTCGTCTACGACGTCGGCGCCGGCCTCGACGACCCCCACCCCAACCTCCTCGTCATGGCCGGCGTGCTCATGTGCAGCGCCGCCATGGGCCTGCCCACCAGCGGCTTCCCCAACATGACAGCCATCCTCAAGGAAGACGCCGCCGGCCAGCGCTACCTCCGCGTCCGCGACTTTTTGACCCGCGGCATCCCCAGCAGTATCATGACTCTTGTTGTCGTCCTAACGGTCGGATACCTCTTGATGACCATTACCGGGATGTAAGGGGGAAGGAGGAATGAGTGTCAAAGGTGGTGAGGAGTTGATTTTACAGATTGTGTTGATAGTCTCTCTTTTTCCCGTGTATCTACATTTGTTTGCTTTACTTTTACTGTCCGTTTCTTCTTGCCAATTTTTATATCTGTTGTATGATAGCATAAAGCGATACAAATTACACATATACTCTGTTACTATGTGCCCTTCCTGCTGCAAATCGTAATATCGTGATATCGTGATACTTTTCCAATGTACCTTGCGTACTACGTACCTTTGTACCTTGTACCCACTCCAGAAGTGCACGCATGACGCCGTCGTGACTGATCGCGCTAGCGTGCAAGCCGCGCCGGGGGAGAAAGCTCTCTCTGTCTCTGGCCTTCTCCACTGTATTCCGTAGCACAATCAGCACTATCCGCGCTATCAGCACTATCGCTGGCGAGCCGCCGGGTACGCTTCCAGGTACCATACCTACCTAACCTACGACCGCTATCATCATCGCCTACATACATTGTAACATCGTCAACATCAACACATCACCATCATCGCACACAACCACACCACGACCACACGCCATGCGCCGTCTGATGGACAGTTGAGACCCTTGTCCTTTTCTCTCTCTCTCTCTCTTCCCTCCATCATGCTCTCCGCCTTTACGGCTCGACCCATTGTCGAGCTCAAGGCCCGAACCAAAGCTCGCATCGAATCGCTCGTCGCGTACGGCGACCGCCTGCTCGTCGGCCTCTCGACGGGCGTCCTGCGCGTCTACCGCGTCAACGACGTCTCCGACTCTGCCTCTTCAGGCTCCAAAGAACCCACCCATCTGCTGCGCGAAGTAGAACGGTTCGCGCCGCGCGCCATCGAGCAGCTCGCCATCATCAAAGAGGCCCAGACCCTCGTCTCCCTCTGCAACTATGCCGTCTCCCTCCACGACCTCGCCTCATTCACGCCCCTGCCCGGCGCCTGCCCCCTGCCCGCCACCAAGAACGCCTCCTGCTTCGCCGTCACCAGCAACATCGAAAAGGACCCGGCCACCGGCGTCCCCGAGATCGTCTCCCGTCTCGCCGTCGCCGTCAAGCGTCGGCTTCTCCTCTGGACCTGGTTCGCCAGCGAGCTCGCCGGCGGCATCGCCCGCGATGACGATGGAGACAGTGATCCCGAGAGCGTGCCCCAGCCCGCCGAGATTTTCGTCGCCGAAACCATCCGCTCCCTGACCTGGGCCAGCGCCACCACCCTCGTCGTCGGCATGAACGCGGGCTTTGTCCTCGTCGACGTGCTCGCCCAGACCGTCGAGGAGATTGGCACGGCCGCCGCGGCCACTGCCTCTACGTCAAACAATGGCGATTCTTCGTCCTTGTCCGCCATGGCCGGCCGCTTCGGCGCCATCGGCACGGCCAGCATGGGCTACATGGGCCTCGGCAGCTACATGCCCAAACCCATGGCCGCCAAGCTCGCCGACGGCCAGGTCCTCCTGGCCAAGGACGTCCACACCCTCTTTATCCGCGACGACGGAACACCGCTCGAGCGCAGGGCCGTGCCATGGGGCGTGGACGAGGCGGCGACGGCAGGGGCGACGGCGGCGGGGACAACATCATCTGCAGCAAACGCAACAAACGCACCATCCTCCACACCCTCATCATCACCATCCCCCGTCGCCCCCGAAAGCATCGGCTACAGCTACCCCTACATCCTCGCCCTCCTCCCTCCCAGCCGCGGTCTCCTCGAAGTCCGCAACCCGACCACCCTCCACCTCCTCCAGACCATCTCCCTCGTCCCTTCGGGAGGAAACTCGTCCTCTTCGTCGGGCACCCTCCAGCTCCACGTCCCGCCGCCCTCAGTCAGCCTCGCCCACGCGGGAAAGGGCTTCCACGTCTCGTCCGAACGCGCCATCTGGAAAATGGACGCCACCAGCTACGACAGCCAGATCGACGCCCTCGTCGACGGCGGCCATCTCGACGAGGCCATCAGCCTGCTCGGCCTGCTGGAGGATGCCCTCCTGCCGCGCAACAACAAGGCCGCCACCCTCCGCTCCATCAAGATGCAAAAGGCCGACGCCCTCTTCCGCCAGAAAAAGTACCTCGACTCCATGGACCTGTTCAATGAAGAGGACGTGCATGCTCCGCCCGAGCGGGTGCTGCGCTTCTTTCCGCGGTCGCTCGTGGGCGACTTGTCGGACGAGCCAGAGCCAGAGCCAGAGCCAGAGCCCGAGGTGGTTGAGGAGGGAGAGGGAGAGGGAGAGGCAGGAGAGGGGAACGTAGAAGAGGCAGACGGGGCGGGCGAGACAGAAGGAAAGGCATCAGACGCAGAGGCACAAGACGCGTCCAAAGAGACCGAGGCAGAGTCTTCTTCTGACACGGCCAACGGGGCCAAAGCCAACGGGGCCAACGGAGACAAAGCCAACGGCAGCAACGGCTCTGCTGCCGACCCTTCCTCCTCACAGCCCTCACAACCCTCACAGCCAGAAATGTCGTCGACCATGGGCAGCCTGTCCAAGCTCTGGGGCAGTGCTCGCAAGACGGCCAGCACACTGACGACGGCCACCGACACGGCCTCTGTGGCGTCGGCACAGAAGCCCGAGTCCGAGACGGCCGGTGCTGGCGCTGCCGACGCCGCTAGTGTTTCCAGCAAGGCTGCCGGCAAGACACCGAGCAAAAAGGACTCTAAAAAAGACTCTCCCGCCAACGGATATGTCCCCCTCGAGGGCAAAGACCTCGTCCGCGCCGCCGAGGCACTCAACAGCTACCTCGCCGGCACGCGCGCCCGTCTGCAGCGCGTCATTGACCCGTCGACGGGACGGTTGCGTGCGAGAACCTCGGCAACCTCCAAACATGGTGATGAAGACGACGACGCCCGCGAGAAGCGGCTCCGCGGTACGTTTACCACGATCGACACGGCCATGTTCCGCGTCATGATGCTCATCCGGCCCAAGCTGGCCAGCTCCCTCTTCCGCATCCCCAACTTTTGCGACCCGGCCGTCGTCAACGAGCGGCTGCTGGCCCACGCTCAGTACAATGAGCTCGTCGATTTCTTTTACGGAAAGCGGCTGCACCGTCAGGCTCTCGAGCTGCTGAAGCGGTTTGGCGAGGGGGACAACGAGAAAGACGAGAAAGACGAGGACGAAAAAGAGAAAGACGAAAAAACGCCGCCGGCGCTCATCGGCCCCCAGCGGACGATTGCCTATCTTCAGAGCTTGTCGCCGGACCATATCGACCTCATTCTCGAGTTTGCCGCATGGACGCTGCGGGCCGACCCCGTCCGCGGCATGGACGTCTTTTTGGCCGACACGGAGAATGCCGAGACGCTGCCGCGCAACCGGGTCGTCCAGTTCCTGGCCGAGCAGGACAAGCTTGACGGAGAGGGAAAAGACCTCGAGCTGCAGTACCTCGAACACATTGTCAGCGAGCTCAACGATCTGACGCCCGACTTTCACAACCGGCTGATTGAGCGCATGGTGACGCGTCTCAAGCGTCTCCAGTCTCTCCAGCGTCTCGACAACAGCCACGACGCCGACGAATTTGACGATCGCATGGACCGTCTCGTCGCCCTTCTCAAGACCAGCCGACAGTACAGTCTCTCACGAGCCTTTGGACTGATTCCAAGAGATGGTGAGTCCTAGGAGGAATGTTTTTGGTAATTCTCTTCTCTTTTCTAACAGAACAGAACCCCCCTTTTACGAGGCACAGGCCATTGTTCTTAGCAACATGGGTCAGCACAAGCAAGCCCTAGAGATTTATGTCTTTAAAGTCAAGGATTTCGACAAGGCAGAAGAGTGAGTTTTTTGTCGAGGAACTTTGTATTTGTATCGCCCAACTAACATACAAGGTACTGCAACCGCGTGTACAAGGAAGAGGAGGCCGACAAGATGGACAAATTGGACAAGATGGGCGGCGAGACCTCTGAAAAGACGTCCCCCGACGACGCCTCCATCTACCACACGCTGCTCGCCCTCTACCTGGCGCCGCCGCCGCCGCACGCCCGCCAGCTCGCCCCCGCCCTCGACCTCCTGTCCCGCCACGGCGCCCGGCTGCCGGCCTCGTCGTCGCTGCTCAAGCTCGTGCCCGACACCCTGCCCGTCGCCGACCTGCAGGCGTACTTTTGCGGCCGCATGCGCGCTGCCAATAGCATTGTCAACCAGAGCCGCATCGAGCGCGGTCTGCGGCAGACGGCCGTGCTCGCTGCCAATGCCGATCTGCTCGAGGGCCGGCATCGGCGCGTCACCGTCTCGGAAGAGCGCGTCTGCGGTGTCTGCCACAAGCGTCTCGGCGGCAGCGTCGTCGCCGTGCGGCCCGACCAGAGTGTTGTCCACTATGGATGTTTGAATCGAAGAGTGGCCAGTCGAGGATCATGGAGGTAGGGTGTTGGTCCAGTGTGTGCGGGTTGTCTTGGGTGTGATCATATAGCGTAATACCATTTCTTGTTTTTTTTTTTGTTTTTTGCCCTTGACTACTCCTCCACAACCTCCTCGCCATAGTTTTCATCTTCTTTCGATTCCTTGGACTTGCCCTCCTGGGCTGCCTCGGCATCCAGCACCATGCGCGCCGTCAGCTGGCGGTTGACCGACTCCTGGACAGAGGTCACGGCCTTTCGGAGGGATGAGAGGTGGGCAGCGCTGGTGGTCTCTGTCGTCGCGGCCGTCGCAGTGGTCGCAGCAGACGAGACGTCCTCGCTCGCCGTGAAAGATTCGTGCCCGGGGGCACTGTAGACTGCCTTGAGTGCCGACATTGTGGTGGTGTTGTGAATGGTGTTGTGTTGTCCTGTTTGTATTGTGTTGTTGTGATGAGGTTGTATTGCTCAAAAGACGAAAGACGAGAGCCAAAAGCCGAGATGGCAAAGTGGCGGGGCTAAAATGTCGACGCAGTGAATATAGATGGGTGTGTCTACCCCACACAAAACGAGGACCATTCCACCACACTATGATATTCCCACTGCAGTCAATTTTCCAAATCATTCGGCGCAGCCTTTCACAAACAACTCTACATGTAGCCAAACATTTGCGACAGCCTCTCCGGAACAAATCATCGCTCGACAGAGCAAACAAAGAGACACATCACCATGTCGGCACTACAGACAATACAACGACTCGCCCTGGCAAGGACGGGCGCCATGCGCGCACGACCGGCTGCGATGAGCATGACTGGCATGGCTGGCCTTCGATTCTCGTCTTCCTCTTCCTCCTCTCCGCCCTCCTCGCCCACCCCGACACCCTTGGACTTTTCGCCCGCTGGCCCCCCGCGGTACAAGACAAAAAAGGTCTGGCCGCCCGACTTTTCACGCCTCTCGCCGCAGGAGCAGCTGCGCTTTGAGAAGCGCTTCAAGCGGCGCGTGGCGCTGCGCTCGGCTCGTCCGCGATGGGTCAAGTTTATCAAGCTCGTGCAGCTGTTTAGTGTTACATGCAAGTCTCCTGTCTGCCGTTATGTCATTTGTCGTCACTGGTCTAACTCTCTAGTCGTCGTCATTTATGCCGTTTTATTCATGCAATGGGACTATGGCCCGCAGCCTTTTGAAGGAGTACGTGTCTCCCCGTTATCTTTCCTCCCCTCCTCCATCACTAACTTTTCAGGTCCGCCGCTGGTTCTGGGAGACGGTGGACATGGTCAAGGGCGGTCCTCGCGCGCAGCAGAATGCTGTCAGCATGCCCAGCGAAAAGGAAACGACGAGCAGCAGCAGCAGCAGCAGCAGCAGCAGCGAGGGCGTGCCGCGGAGGGCGTAGTTGCGCTTTGGGGGGATGATGTGTGTCTGCTGTGTCTGCTTTGTCCGCTTTGTCTCCGGTTTCTCAAGGCTGTCTCTCAGCCCTTTTGTATTCCATCTCTTCTCTTTTTGCATTGCCCCGGCGTTTTGCCTTGTCACAATACCATTTCTTCTTGCCTCTCTTCACCGCCCGTGCCAGACAAAATTGCTGCCCATGCCGAGCGCCGCCGTCAGCGCCGACGAGCCGCCCATACCCATGCTCAGTCCATTGCTTCCACCACCGCCGCCGCCGCCGCCGCCGTTGCTCCCATTCACCGGCCGCTTCGCCACCACGCCCTGCGACCGCACGCCCGCCACAATCCGGTCCAGATTCGTCTCAATCACCACGCCGCCATTCACCATCTCGCCCAGCGTCGCATGCATCGACTCGAAATTGAAGATGAGGTCCAGCTCGCACACATTCTCGTACAGCCGGTCCAGCGCTTCCACGTAGACCTGGATCAGATCAATCAGCGCCAGCGGCGACTCGGTCGCTGTCGAGATGATGATAAAGTAGAGCGTCGCATAGTGGCGGTACGTGACGAGCGAGGGAGCATCCGAGGCTTCGGGAGAAGAGGACGACGATGACGATGCGAGCAGCGGCGGCAGGGGTAAGAAGTTGCACGATCCGGGAGGACGGTTGGCGACGAGGGCAAAGATTTCGGCAATCAGTCGCTGCTGGATGCTCGTGTCCTGAGGGTGTTAGAGAGGGGAACAAGAGCAAGCGAAGAAGAGTGAACGCACCAGCTGTGTATAGAACTTGGTCAGGCGCGGCTGGCCCTGGCCGTTGAAGACGAGAAATGCATTGATCATGGTGAAAAGGATTGCGATGCGCGCGATTTCCCAAAGTGCTCACAGTTGCTCACGTTAATGACGGGTCGCGTGTTGGGGCCGTATGATCTTGTTTGTCGGATCGCTTTGGTCCCATTCAACACTGTAGATCGAACCTGTCCCCTCTAGATAAGCAAAAGCACGCCACAAACCGCCGGTAAAAAGTGGGTCTCTTGTCCAACCACAAAAAAAACGTCATCCGACAGGTGATGGACGACATTCCGACATGGTACAACGGTAGAAACGGTAAAGCAGCAAGCAAAATTCTGCTCCTTTTTTTTATTCTTTTTTTTTATTTCGTCTTCTTCAATCACACCTAGAACATCACCAATGCACCGCCAAGCAATGACTGTCCCGGCGACCATGGCCCGTCGCCTGGCCTCGCCGGCCTCCACGACGACCATCTCCAACATCTCCAACATCTCACGATTCTCGGCGCGACTGTCAAGGCCGATGGTCGCTCGCCCGACACTGCCGTTGTCGTTTTCGTCATCGGCCTCTTCTGCTTCCTACTCTACACACACTCCCCTCCGGCCGTCGTCCATCCTGCGGTCACAAAACTCTCAAAAGTCGCCAGACTCGTCTTCTTCTTCCTCGTCTTCTTCGTCGTCCTCCTCCTCTCCCTCCCTCTCGGCCTACGCTTTCGACACCGCCAGCTCGCTCGAGCCCGCTCCCCTCACAGATACCGCCTACCACTCCCTCGCCGACGACTACCTCGACCGTCTGCTCGCCCGTCTCGAGGATATGCAGGACGCCCGCGAAGACGTCGACGTCGAGTACTCGTCGGGCGTCCTCACCCTCTCCCTCTCGGCCTCCCCCGCCACCGGCGGCCGCACCCACACCTACGTCATCAACAAGCAGCCGCCCAACAAGCAGATCTGGCTGTCGTCGCCCATCTCGGGGCCCAAGCGGTACGACTGGGTGGTCACGGACAGCAGCAGCCAAGAAGGACGCTGGATCTACCTCAAGGACGGAACCGAGTTTGATGTGCTGCTGGCCGAAGAGCTGGGCGTCGACATGAAGGAGGAGGAGTGAGAGGTGGGGGGAATGACGAGGCAACGGGGAAGAGGAGAACATGACGCAACGAAAAGAAGAAATAGAGGGCGTCTCGGAAGCGCCGTTTCGTGTACAGTCCATACCAATCAATAAAAGAGCAAACATGTATTATATGCCTACGCTGAAACGGCCATGTGAGAGGGAGAAGCACAGTGAAGTGGCTTGAATAAGTGAAGCTGTCATTGACGTGTAAAAGCACGTAAAGAAGCAAAGCAGCCATAAGCAAAGCAGCCATCGTTAAAAGTATTCATGATGTCTGCCCAGGCAGACGGGCGGGCTGATACCCAATGAAGAGGTACCTATTGAGTATCAAAAATAAATGAAGGTATGTACAGGTATATTTACCAGATTAAGCGTAGGTTTTTAGGTTCCATTTCTTTTTTTTTAGGAAAAAAAAAGCAGACTCAGAAACTTCCATTATTTCAATAATGATTTTTAATAATCCACCTATATAGGTTGTTATGAGTGCACAGCGAAGAAAACAAATTGGAAAGGATCGAACTTACTAAACAGTCTCGAGACAATATCAAGTTCATCGTTTTCTATCGTATCTCCAGAGCACCTATCCTACGAGAAGGACGCAGCGTAGGGTGTCTTTGGTTTGATATACACTGGGCGAGCGCTGAAGCTACCTATTGACGATCAGGTGTCTTTGACATGTTTTAATAGGTATGTACAATGGCTTGTGCCATACTTGGGCTTCTCTTTTTTTCAGCAAAAAAAATATAATAAAAATAAACCAGTCCGACGGCAGCTCGAGCCTCTGTCGTCTTCTCGAATAAAATAAGCAGCAATAGTTAAAACTGTTCGGCGACGGAGCCGAAATAAAGGCATGTGGACGGAACGATTGGACAAAAGTAGCAAAGATCAGCTGGGCCAGACTACTCCGTACCGCGCACAGGCCGGGCGAGACTGGCAGAGCATACCCGTGAGTGCTCGAATGACTTTTGGGCCGCCTGCCGACTGCCGCCTACCTTTCCCAGCCTTGGATATTTTATTTTATTGATTTATTGAGATTTATTTATTTTTTCCGCTTTCCCGCCTTTTCGGGCTACTTCTCTACCCACGTCTTCTCCGTCTTGGGCGTTTTTTCTGCCATGTCTCCCACGTGGGTTGGGGCATGAGACTATCCAACGAATAGCATGCAGAGGGAGGCGGAGGAATATTGCAGGATATTGCTGGATATTCCTGCCGCTATGTGTGTTTTATATGGAGTTATGAGTTCGCCAAGAATTAAGGTTGGGACCGGCCGCGGCGTCAAGGGCCACCAGGAACAACGGATCAAGTGTAACAAATAGGGTAAAAAGATACATGTAAAAAGATACCTTTGCCTGCATATGTAAACTGCACAGGGCACATGCATCTTACGGAGTACATGTCATTGAGCATTGCGGGGACCTTGCAGCCCACGTGCAACCGTAGTTGTCCCAAAAAGGGAGCCTTGTATAAATATATACGAGTATTTTGTTTGGTCTGTTTTCACCTTTTCTTTTTTTTCTTGCCCTTTTGGGTCGTGTGCAGCCCGCCTCGGTCACCAGAGAGGAGACTGCGAGTATACTGCGAGTATTGCGAAAATACTTTGCATACTCATCGTTGTATAGACTCGTATTCATGAGCCATGATCTTAGTGGCCTCAACGGTGAACACGAATTACATGCATACAAACTGTGTTTTGGCTTTTATTCTTATGAAACAGATAGCCAAACAAAAGTATAAAACGAGACGAGCAAAATGAACAAAAAAAGTCTGTATAGACACTACAATACCAATAAAGCTGTGCCTGGGCAACTCGCAAAGAGACGATAGCTCGCTTTCCACCATGAGCCTTTTTTAAACCTCTTTCTTTCTCTGCCCACAAAATAAAATACATGCTCACGGTTGCCCGTTTTTTGGTGAGAATGGGGTGCCTCTTGTCCCAGCCCACTGGTCTATGCCGCTTCAGACGGGCAGCCCACCCCCTCGTGCATCTTGTCGATGAATGTCATAGGCGGACAGGAAAGCTGCAGGTGAGCCATGTATGTTACCGACAAACAGGTGCATGCTGTTACACTACTTTTGTATTCTGCATGCATCGCGAGTGGAGGAAACTCAATAAATCTGGCATGGGTACTTATAAAAAAAAAAGAAAGAAAAATAAAAGAAAAACGACTTACAGAATACAAAGTAACATCACTGCCGCAGCATTCTTCTCATGCACGGTTATCGGAGATTTTTTTCACATTCAATATACGAGTATGGCCAGGCTAGGCACATTTGAGCTCGTCCGGGGGACATGGAGCCGTAGACTTGTCTGTCTATTGTAGTACTGGCCAGCCATCATCCCACCCTCCCTCTGTCTCTGTTTTTCTTCCCCCGGTGTCCCATCGTGGGATGGGCCGCTGCCATGGATACTTACAAGTGGTTCCTTTCCCAGAAGAGAGGAGGAGAGGGAATATGATGTGTGGTACCGTGCATAAACTATTGATTTTTTTTTCTTCATGTTCCCTTTTGAGCTTTTTTTTGTTAGTTTTTATATTTTTTTCTTTCTCTCTCTCTTTCCCGTAAATGCATTGCCTTGTTGATTCGAATACCGAGCAAGGTATACCAGCCTTTCTTTCTTGCCTTTCCCTCTCTCTCTACCTTCCCACCACACTTTATATATAACTCGTACCCTCATGTCTCCCCGTCTTCGTCTCCTACACCGTCCCTTTTCTCACCAAAAACTCTCACCATCCTCACGCTTTCTACCACACACCTCTTCCCTGACAGTCACCATCACCTCCGGAAAAAATGAAGGCCTTTGCTCTCGTCTCCCTCGCTTCCGTCGCCCTCGCCGGCGTCAACGTCTTTGAGAAGCGCGAGTGCTCCGGCAACAACTGCAACCGCGCCATCACCGGTACCCGCGATGGCCTCCCAGCCTCTACCCTCCGCAAGGCCGACTGCACCTCGTTCCTCCTGACCGTCGTGACCCCGGAGGCTGTGTAAGCCCCCCTCCCGGACATTGATATCTTCGTCTACTAACCCCCAGGGTGTCCACCACCTGGGTCGAGGCTGACCCGGATGCGCCTGCCACCCGCACCTGGCCCGACACCGACGCCGTCACCGTCACCCCGAGCGTCCTCCCCGCCTACGCCACCCACTGCTCGTCCGCGGCCGCCTACGCCTCGGCCTGCTCGTGCTGGGGTGTCACCGCTTCGGTCTCGACGGCGCCCACCCCGACCATTGTCGTCACCAGCACCTTTGACATGTGCAACCTGTAAAAGACGTCACCTTGGAATGATGATTTTTTTTGATGAGATATTGTTTGATGGAACCTATGATTTTATTGGGCTTTTTTTTTTTCTTTTTTTTTCTGCTTTGTTTCTGCTTCCATCTTTTGCCGCACGGGCAGCCAGTTATGCCGCCGTTGACGTATGAATATACTCTGTGGAAAAGTGGCCCCGTTGACCTCTCGTGTCACTCCCTTTTCACCTCTCACCACCTGCTGCTTGTCCGACCTCTTTGTAGTGTTTCGTTTGTGTTTTTGTCCTTGTATAATTTGTGATACCTACTCCTAATCACTTCTCGTGACAAGTACTTCCATCTTGTTTCACATACCTATCATGGGCCTCACTCGACTCCCAGTATCACTCACACCGAGATCTCCATCACCCTGTTGAGTTATACACTTTTTTTTTTATAGAATTTCTACCTTTTTTTTTTACCGCTGCGCCTCCTTGCCCAAGAAACAGGAAAGGAAAAAGAAAAAGACATGTCGCTGACGATAATGCCATCCACCACCCCCTTCACTTTTCCTGCTCGCCCCTCCAAGAAAGAAAAAGAGACGAAAAAAAAAAACACAAATGCTCCCGCTTGCTCCAAAAAAAGAGATACGACTTCTGCCCCCTTTCCACTCCCAAGCAGCGAGAACCCCTCCCATAGCCACCCAGTGTTCTCGTGCCACATCTCTTCCCCCCGGAGGACAAAGAGGCTACACCAAAAAGCATCGTTGACAAGTTCCGCCCGTCATAGACAGACCGGCGTCCCCTGTCAAACACTGCCAGCCCAGCCCTGTTTTTTTGCTTGTCCTCCTTCATCCCCATCATCCGCTTTACCCTTTCATCCTGTTTTCTTTTTTTGTCAGACTTTTCCCGCCCAATTTTCTGTCACCCTGCCAGTAAAGCATGCCAGCACCACCCTTCCGAAAAAACAATGCTCTGCTCGTTGGACAATGTGCCGCGCCTTTTCTTTTTTGTTGGTGTGGTTGGTGTGCCTTTAACAGCTCAACCAACTCTTCACTCATGGCTGCCAGGCGCTTTTTTTTTTCACAACGAGCATTGAGAGAGGTCGCCTTCCAATCAAACTGGGCGCCTCATAAAAATGAGAGAAAAAATGGGCACGACATGTTTTTTTTGCTGACGCCACTTGTCCATACGTGTGTAGCTTGTCGAAAAAGTATGCACGTATGTATGCTTGTGTACAGGCCCAAGTCGGAAAAGGGGGAGCGGGGAGCGAAAGCCTGTTCTGCTCGTGGGAATCTGGTTGCTGTCAAATCTTTGTTTTGATTTCGACGGTGTTGACTGCTGTTCAACCAAAACTTGACGCAAACGAGCCCACAAGCAAGCAACAAAAAAGTAAAAAGAGGTCGTTTGTGTCGATCGTGCCCACACGACACAGCTCCTTGTTATAAAAAAAATCAAGGACGCTGCTGATAGTTCTCGCTGGTCGATGGCAAACGCTCCCCCCCTGCTCTTGGATGTAGATCCGTCAACCCTTTATTTTTCGGGAGGACGAAAAAAGAGGTACAGTCTCCCCGTTTGGCCATGACTCCGCGTGTGGTGTCGACTTCAAACAAGTTCAAAAAATAGTCATGCCGACAAAAAAATGATTGTAGCTGGCGCTCGGAAGGCGTTCATTTCGCCTCGTCAGCATGGTCGCCACCGCCGCCGCCTTGCCGGCCTTGATGTTGCATGGGCGGCCGCGGGCCTGGGTGTCCAGCATGGCCATGGTTGTTATTGTTGTGGCCGTGTCCTTGACCGTGCCCATGACCCTGGTAACCCTTGCCCGAGTAGTTGCCGCTCGGTGCCCGATGTGACGGCCCATAAGGCTGCTGCATGCTTTGCGGACTGGTAGAGAATGGTTGTCCGGCGTGGTTATTATAACCGCCTCGCATGCCTGACAACGATGTTAGCGTCTATGCAGTGAGAAGAAAAAGAATAAATCACATAAAAAGAAAAGAACAGCAGTGAAGAGAAAATGACACGGTTGAAAGAAAAGGAAAGAAATGTGAAAAGAGGAAAAAGAAGAGGGCAATAAATTAAAAAAGCTTACCCCCTTGTCCCGAATATTGGGGTCCAAAGGCAGGCTGCTGAAATTGCATGCTGGGGCTCATTCCATACATTGATTGTCCCTGCTGGGATCCTTGCTGCGCCATCATCGGCGCTGCTGCTGCTCGGTTGGGGCTCGGGAACCCGTTGGATCCGCCCATCTGCTGAGGTGGAGGTGCGCCGCTGTTACCTGCACCGGGACCACCGCCGGGAGGGCCCATAAAGTGGGGTGCGCCAGGGTACACGCCCATCTGCTGTCCCGGCATCATGCCGCCCGGTCCGTAGGGCTGGGGACCCGGCATCATCTGCATCATCGGTCCGTTCTGCGGCGGCATGAAGCCCTGAGGCCCATTTCCATAGCCACCGCGCATCTGGCCCATGTGAGGCCCGTTAGGCATGTAGGGCATGTTGTAACCCATCTGCGGCGTGTTACCCGCATGCGGGGGGTACATCGGCACCTGTCCCATGCGCGGCGAAGAGAACGACTGCGACGAGCTCGACGGCATCATGCGGTGGTCATCCGTGCCGTTGAATGAGACGTGTGGAACATGGCCCTGCGGTCCCATACCGCCATGCATGCCCATAGGCGGCATACCGTGGGGCCCAGGCCGAGGACCCATGGGTGCACCGTGCTGCATGTGCAGGGGAAGCTGGTGGGCCATCTGCGGCATGCCATGCGGCATGGCGTGGCCCTGGATCGGCGTCGCCATGTTGGCAGCCTTGAGAGCAAGGTTCTCAAAGTACTTGACGTAGCCCACCTTCATCGACTCGACATCCTCGCCCTCTCCGTCCGCCTTTTGCTGGCGCCAGACAAGGGGCGTGTCGTACGACGGACGCAGGCCGCCATTCTCGTCCCAGTTGCGTCCAGCCGGGGGCTTGATGGTCTTGATGTGCGCCAGAATATTGCACTTGTCGGCCGACACGGCCTTGGTCTTGCGACGAACAAGAACGACCGGCGCGCGTGGCGACGGGATCGGACCACCAGCGACAGAACCCGCCACAGACGACATTCCAGTAGACAGTCCCGTGGTAGTGTGGTCGGTCGACATGTGGTTCAAGGTGGAGCGAGGGCTCGAAGCGGCGCTCGGGCCCGAGGGGTTGAAAGCTGCAGCAAAGGGACTCGGGCGGAACTCGTGCGTTGTCGGGTTCAGCTTCTGTGGGAGGTGGGCGGCACCAGCACCCGGCAGGTTGCTCGGGCGGCGCGAGAAGTTGGGGTCCACGGGGTTCGCGGGGCCGGTCGGGGGAGGACGGTTCTCAGCGCCGCCAGGAGCCGGGAAGTGAGGCGGCACCTTGCTGTAGCGGTTCTGGTTCTGGTCGGCATTGCGGATGCGCTCGGCCAGGTGTCCCGTGTTGTGCGCCTGCTGCATGTGCCCCTGGGGACCGGCGCGGTCACCGCGGAACGGCTGCGGCTGCTGGCGGAAACCCTGCTGCACATAGTTACCGCCCCGAAGACTGGGGTGGCGGTTGTTAAGCGGGCCCGACGGAGACGCTGCGTGTGCGGCGTGGTTGTTTCCATTGCTGCCGTTGTTGCCGTTGTTTCCGTGGGCGCCGTGGTTGCCATTGAAATGGTGGCCACCAGGTTGGCGGCCGGCATTGGCAGGCAGCTTGGACGCATCGCCAGCAGCTGCTGGTGCGGCGGCGGGAGCTGTGCTTCCACCCGTCGACGGGAGGGCAGAGGCTGAGGCCGACGTGGGGACTGGGTTGGGCGATGAGACGCCCGCGGCGGAAGAGCTGGCTGCGTTCGATGCGGACGTCTTGGAAACAGTTCCAGATGCCGACGTCTTGAGGGGTTGCTGCTGCTTTGACTCTCCCGCCTTCGCCTTGGCACTCTCCTCGGCAACGACCTGAAGCGACTTCTCACGAATCTGCTTCTGCTTGGCAGGATCCTTGGCAATGATGGAAATCAAATCGCTCGGCACAGGGGTGGAGAGCTTGAAGTCCTTGGAGAACTTTTTGAGTTCCATAAGCTTGCTTTGCGCGTCCGTCTTGGCCTTGCTGCGCATCTTCTCTGCCTGCATGCGCTGCTGGGATGCAAAGTCCTTGAATTCCCTGACAACAGTGTTTTGCATGTTGTCCGCCACGCTGATGGGATGGGGGCTAGCAGCAGCCGAGGTCGTGGCACCCCCAGCATTGGTAATTGGAGAAAGGGATGCACGGCCAGGAACGGCAGATGCGCGCAGAGATCCAGTAGCAGAGGCAGTGGGCGTGCCCGACTTGTTAGTGGCTTTTGCGGGTGCGGTGGTCGTGGCGGCTGCCGCTGCGGCGGCTGTAGTTGTTGCTGGCGCAGCAGGCTTGGCGGCCGTTGCGCCCGAGGCGGCACTAGCAGGAGCAGGCGTAGCCGAGGTCGCGGACGTGGCGGGGCTGGCGGAAGCAGGCGTCTTAGACGTGCTAGCGACCTCCTTGGCAGCTGCGGCAGCAGCAACAGCAGCAACCGTGGGCTTGCTGCTGGTCAGCTTGCCATCGGAAACCTTGTCACCAGCAGCCTTGGTCTCGGACGGCTTGACCTGAGGAAGAGCGACCGGGACGGCAGGGCGAGCGGCGATGTTTGAAAAGGATGGCTTGCTCGTCTGGTCAGCTCTCGTAGCAGACTGGAGCGGCAGCTTCCGCGGACCGCCCTTGATTTGCGAGGAGATGATAGCGGGGTCGACAGGGGCGCCCGTGACAGTGGAGGATCCGGTCGGGGCACGGCGTGCAGGAGGAGTGTACTTGGTCGAGTCGCGGGCCTGGCTGAGTGGAGGGAAGTCCTGTTGTCTCTGGACACCGCTGTACTTGGCCTCTTCATCGCCCTTGTCGTCCTTACCGACAAAGTCCATGATGCGCTCTTCCGCAACGTGGGCCGTCGCGGGCGCGGATCTTTCAATCTCACGCGCTATGCGATCGGCCTGTGCCAGACGCTGCTGGTATTCGGGGTGGCTGCGGTCAATGGCCGTTGTGTACATGTTCTCGTGGTAGTTGGTCTCGACACCAAAGCGGCGCTTGTTCTCGGCGAACTGGTCCCAGTGTCCCGTTGTCGCCGAGCTCTCAAGCGAGCCATCAAATGTGTCGGACGCGTCGGGGGTCCATCGTTGAAGCTCGCGCTCGCCGCCAGCACGATTGTTGGAGATGGCTGTGTCGGTTTGGAAACCTGACCGGGATCCTGCGAAAGTAAACAAAAAAGAACCAATGTCAGCAAATGAACCTGACAAACTCACACACGGACGTCATTGTCCCGCCAATGCCAAAGATCCCCATGCAAAAACGTAAAAAAAGGAAGACATACCGTTCTGTTGCCGGCCCGACATGCCGGAACCGCCGTCCTTGCGCTGCGGAGCCATTCCCGTCGAGTCGCGTTTCCCGTTGCCGTTTGCGCCGTGTCCGAAATTCTGTCTCGGCGGAGCCATGATTGAATGTGAGATTCGTTGGGTGATGGCTCGAGGCTGCTCAAACCATGCAATAACCGACAGCAGGGAGGGAATAAATATGGGTTCGGGGTAAAAAGAGACCTGGAGGCTGAGTTGGGCCTAAAAGGGCAAACAGCTACAAAATGTGTCAGCAAAAATAATTGCAAAAGTGCAAGGAAACTCAAACTCCGGGGAGGGATTAAGGAAAAGGCACACAGGACATGATTCGAGACTCGCTAGCACGTGAGGAGATGGGGGAAGCTGGGGAAGCTAGGAGATCCAAGCTAGGGGGGAAACACTGGCTGAGGTAATGCAGTAGTGGGCATGGTTCGCAGGCCAACAAGTGACAAGACAGCATGCACCATGGGATGGCGCTGCATGATGCAGTGACGCGGTGGTGCAGTGACTCTTATGCTCCGCTGAAAATGATGCGTCGGGGCGGAAGAAGAAAGAGGGGGAAGCACGAGACAAGGGGGGGTGGACGAGTGTATCGCAACAGGATTGACCGATAGAGGCGATAGGGAGATGGAGATGGCGTTACGTACCTCCGTAAGGTCAGAAGTCAGAATATGGGCGGCGTCGAGGCAGTGCGTCCCAAAAAGTCCCAAAGCGGATGGGAGCTTGCGCAGCACACGACAAATGTCCGCAAAAAAAGAGTGTGCAGAAGTAGGAATTGGACACGTCGATGGGATCCGAGACGGAACTCTGGATCAACAGTGAGAAAAGGGACGACGGGTCGTTTGCAGTTCTGAGGTGACACGGACCCTGTCACAGTGACAGAAGAGAGAAGACGCCGTGGCTGGAGCAACGCACAATGGTGGTAGAAAAAGAGACGATAGGCGTGTGAGAGAGAATGAGATGAAAAAGTGAGGCAAACAAAGCAAAAGAATGCAGCCTCTGGAAGGGGAAATGTGTTGCAAGTGAACACGGTATATCTGTCGAATCGTGGGGGTTCAAGGTTTTAAATTCTGGGCGAAGAGACCGTTGCGATGGCCGTATCCATTGTCAAACAAGAGAAACCTGGTGAGACAAAAAAAAAAGGAGAGGGAGGGCAAGGTAAAAAGAATAGACTGCCGCAAAGCCTCTCTCGCTTTTGTTGTGATGATGGGAAGAGAAAAAAAAAGCCGCTCGACAATTGAGAAAAATTATATTAAAAATGGACAATAGCGATTGCGCTGGGAGCTTCGTAAATGTCGTGATAGAGCGTCAATCGGAGGAGACTGTCCTGCAGACACACCGAGATTCGCGAGTAGCCGAGATGGTTTGTCGCGAGAGTGAAAAAAAAAGGGGACAGGCGCCGGACGGGGGATACGTCTGACACGGGGTCGCAATGCAGGAGCACACAATCGAGATGTTCGAGATGCTCGAGGGAAGGTGTCGAGAGGTGTCGGAAAGAAGACGAAGTCGACAAAAAAGGGGGGTTGGTCGATCAGAAAGAGGCCAGACAAGGCACAATGGCGGGCTGGCCGCAAGGGGGGTGGGATGGAGGAGAGGAGAAAAGAGGCGAGCTTGGACCGCGAGAAGGAGAGATTGAGAAGCTCCGGGGGGGTCGACAAAGCAACGTTCGGAGGGTTCAAGCAAGGAGGGAGGCTGTCGTTGTCGCGCTGCAACTGCTGCTCCGGGATACTCTTTGGGGGGGAGAGAGGGGAGAAGCTGGAAGAAGGTAAGAGGAGAGAGGGGAGTACAGAGTACAGAAAGTGAGGAAGGAGAGAGAAGGAGGGACAAAAGGGGGAAAGCGGCCCAGAAAATAGAAAATAAAAAAGGGAAACCGCGGACTAGAGAAGTTGAGGAAGGAGCGGGACAAGAAGAAGCGTCAACGCAATCACCGCCTGCAAAGAGCTTTGGAAGGCGGGAAACAGGCGGACGAGAAAGGGAAAGAGCTGTCGTCGAAAAAGGGGATGTGGTGAGGAAGGAACGACGCCCCGTTGGGCCAGGTGGAGTTTGTGCGTTTTTGCGGACGTGCTCTCTCTCGCTGTGCGCCTTTGTCTCTTTACGACTACGGAGTATCTCTCTTTTTTGTGCTTGACCGTGCAGGGGGGGCACGAGTAAAAAAAAATTTGGAGTCCAAAAGGTGTCTAGAGGTGTTCCGGCATGTACCTGATACAGCGACTAAAAAGTGGCTTCGACGCCTGAAACACACGAGTATTGCCAATTGGGGTATGCGAATGGGGGCCTCTACGGGGTCCTGAAAGGGGTCTTTACAGGGGGGCTACAGGGGTAGGTGGTGCTCTCCCACTGTAAAATAGGGGACACTCCCGTCCAAAGAGACAAAAAAGCTACAAAGAGGCCAGACGCCAAGCAAAAATCATGACGCCTGTGAGGGAAAGAGCCAATTGCGCTAGTGCGTTCGCGTTCTCGTGTGGGGACAGCAAACAGCAGCAAAAAATATGGCCAACAGGCCAAAAAGAAGCCGGTTTGACGGGTGACGGAAGGCGGCGGCGGGACAAAAAAGGTCTCGTGTCTCACTGGGCGGCAGGTTAGGAAGGTGGAGACTTTGGAAACCACCCGCAAAATCGGGCAAGCACGACAGTGAAAGGCGAGAGGCGGAGGGCGGCGGGCAGAGGGCGGCTGGCTGGGAGGCATTGAGGCGGCTGTTTGTATGCATTCGAGTGTATCTGGCTAGTATCGCTGCAGTATTGGATTACGGAGTATTTTTTTGGCCTAAACACAGCCCTGGCATTTTGTCTTTTGTGCGTGGCACGGGAGCGGTTTTTGCCGCTGTGGTACCGGTTGTTTTGTTCCTCGATCGCAGCTTCCCTAGCTCGATTTTTTTACGGAGTATGTATCTCACATGTAACATGTAGCTCCGAGCTTTGTGAGTCGCTCCTTCTTCAAATGGACATGGCGCCCGGTTGCTCCTGCCGTTTACCATTCTGCAAACAAAACTAGGCCGAAAGGGAAAGAGTGAATGTGAAAAAACAAGAGAAACAAAAAGAAACAAATGCTGGCAAACAAGGTCAACGGTTTGAGAGATCAGGGCAAGGACGCCGCCCAGTAGGTCGATAGTAACCGACATGTGACCGTACCGTTTCGTGATATGGATGGGAGCGAGAGACCTTTTGGTGGGCATAAGGCGTCAGTACTTGACTCGTAAAGGCTTCGATAAAGCCCAAAATCGGGGATCATAGGCGGTAGCATAGAAAGCATGTGTCTTCGACCCCTCTGACCACCCACCGGTCGCTCCTTCCCGGTTCGCATGCAGCCGAGAGCCCTGGCCAAGACTGGCCAAAGAAACATGGAATATGGGCGGGAAGGAGCCTTGAGGGAACAAAACACAATAGGGAAGGAGCGATCGATGTAATGGCAAAGGTGCCCCGGACCAAAATGGCCAAAACGCCGAGTCTTCGGCGTAAGAAGGTACCTCTACATGTATATCTAGCTGGCCATCATCCGGGAAGGTGCGACCCGGCTACAAAATATCCCACCTCATAACATTTTTGATACGCATAGAAGCAAAGCCCTCTTCACCTTCTACTCTCCCCTGTTCTTCCACGTACGGCCATAGATACTGGAAAGCACGGGATCCCGTCCGCTCTCCCCTAGTTAAACCAGTAATCGGTGGATTAGTAGTTGGGTCGGTGACGACCAGCGAATACCCGCTGCTGTACGTTTTTTTGTTTGATTTACCTTTTTTTTATTTTTGGAGGTCTCTTTACTTATATAAGTGTGTTCTTTAGCTGATTTATAAATATGTTTCTTTGCTCTCTATCTTTGTATTTTTTCTCTGTGACCTTTTAGGTATTTATTTTTTGCTAAAACGTATTATTCAAGTATGAAAATGAAAGGTATCGGCTACATTTATATGAAATAAAAGAGTATATACACCTGTATGCTTTCCCACATGACTTGGTCTACATGATTGTACACTCGCCACGATCCTGCTGTTGCTGCCAGCGCGCCCCGGATGACATGGGGTACCGTCTATCAACCGGAGTGAAAGGACCGGGCCTTCCCATACTAGTGACGGTCGACTGGTTGGGTCTCGGCCGCGGCAGCGGCGGAGATGTGCTCGAGGACGTGCCGCCCGTCGCTGTCGTCGACAGTGCCGTCTCAGACCCTGGCGCACCGGGCGGAGGGTGGTAGGGTGCCTGCTGTGCTGCCTGCTCATACGAGGGCGGCGGGGCATCGTCGCCGTCGTCGTCGGCCGGACGGTTGGTCATGGGCGACCGGCGGGCCGACGGCGATGGCGGAACCAGCGGCCGCACAACCTGGCCGCCCGAGCCCGACGACGGGGACGCGCTGCTAGACGTCCGCCGGTGGGCGTTGCTGAAGCTGCTGTCGGGCTGCAGGCTGTTGGTATTGGTTGTGTAGACGCTGGCCGAGCTGCGTCGAGGCCCGGCCAGGTTCGTGCGCGCCTGGCCACTGCTGTTGCTATTGCTATTGCTGTTGCTGCTGCTGTTGCGACCGTTGCTGCCGCCCGCGTTCTGCTCGATGTACTGCTCCGACAAGCGACTCTCGCGACGGGCCCGCTCCGCACGCTCGCGCTCCTCCTCTTCCTCCTGCAGCTGAAGGGCCAGCGCCAGGTCTCTATCCTCCTGCTCATGGCGCGCCAGCTGCTCCGGTGTCATGGTCGAGGAGTCTTGTGCAGCGTGGCCACCCGTCGCCAGAGCCGTGCCAATACTGCCGCCATGCTCATTGCTTCTGCTATTTCCTGGCCGTCTGCCGCGGACAGTGGTCCACCCATCTTGGTCGTTGGCGCCGCTACCGCGGCGGCCGCTGCTGCCACCTTGGGCACCAGCATTTCCACCGACAAGACGGAAATCGCCAGAGTAAAACTCTGCATGCTCGCCATTGACGTCTGTCAGCGTCTCCCAGACAACCTCGGCGTGCGTGGCATAGCCAGCATCGGTGACGAGCGACATGAGCTGCATTGTCTGCGGGTGACGGTAGAGAGTGGAAAAGTGGTCGTTGCGGAACAGGATAGCAAACGAACCCGGCTTCATCGACTTGCCCACGACATCGAGACCAAAGGGAGTCAGCTGCGTGGCCGAGTCTTGCAAAAACGACTTGATGAGCAAGATGTCCTGGTAGAGCTGCTCTTCCTCGGGCGTCAGACCGGCGCTGGTGTTGTGGCTGAGCTTATCCTCGAGCTCTTCTTCGCGGAAGAGTAGGTTCTGGACGTCTTCGTATGAAGATGCTTGGCGTTTCATGGCCTCGTAGATATTGTCACCCCGCACCGGAAGCCAGCCGTGGATCAGCGGGATGTTAAACGTGGCATAGAGCTGCATCTCGCGGGTGTTTTCAAATGTGCCGGGAATCATGGCCTCGCGCTCGACTGGATGGAGATGGGCGAGAGATACGCGGCGGAAGGACTGCAAGACCTCGGGCGCTGGGATGTAGCGAGGGTTGACGTTCATGCCAGTGTCGAGACCCTTGAGGAACTTGTAGAGCTCGTCGACATCAGGCAGCTGGCTGTCATCGCCGCTGCGCCGAGGGGACATGAGCTCGTCAAAGACAGCGTCAAGAAGGAGCGACAAGCTTACTTGCTCGCGCCGGCGGAGCGTGTCGACAAGAGCTGTGCTCACGTTTGCCGGCGTCGTCAGCGTCAGAGCGTTGACGAGCGCCACGAGGGGACATGGTCCATTGGCGTTCTGAACGAGAATGGGAGAGACGCGCATGCCACGCGGGGAGGAAGAAGGGGAGCTGCTGTCTTGCCAGTTGATGAGCTTGATCTGGTAGGTTTCAGATGAGCTCTCGTGTGGGGGGCGCGGAGGCTGCTGAGGCGGAGCGTCCTCTCCAACATCGAGCATACTCCTGGGCGGCAGCTGTGGGCGAGGTTCATCCGCGTTCTCCACGACCACGGCGGGGGGAACGGACAGAGGTGATGTTACAGATGCTGCGGGGGCCTGTTGGCTCTCTTCATATGGTGGCGAGGGCTGGTCGAAGGATATTAATGGCTGAAAGTCATTTTGTGCGGAGGAAGAAACGGGTGCTGGGGCCGCTGCTGCCGGGGGGACTGGTGAAGCAGGAGCTGCCGGAGCTGCAGGAGGCGCTGGAGGTGCCGGGGCAGCTGGCGGCGCCGGAGGTGCGGGCGGCGGAGCCATAGCAGGTATGGCCGGTATAGCTGGTATCGCCGGTATCGCTGGAATGGCGGGAATAGCTGGCAGCAAAGGAGCCGTTGCAGGCACAGCAGGAGCCGTGGCGGGTGCACCGGCTGCACCAGCCTTTAGCTTGGCCGGTTTATCCTTTGGCTTTGGGCGCTCCTTTTTGGTGGGCGCGCCATTGTCGTCCTCGTCGTCGGTAAAGTTCTCCCAGGTGCTCTGTCGCGAGAGCTGGCCCATCACGGGCTCATTGGGTTCGTTGTCGACCAGGTTCCAGCCGTCGCCGTTTGTGTCGCTGGTGTTTGTGCTTGAAGCCCCTGAAGGGGGAACGGGCTTCCGTGCCGACGGGTTGCCGCTGACGTCATTCCAGGCGTGGTCATCGTACGGCGCAAACGGCGGCTGCGACGGCTGCGACGGCTTGTCCGAGTTGGCGGGGGCCATGTTTGTTGCTGGGGATTTCGATGGAATCTGGTCCCAGCCCGGGTTTTCCGTTGTGTCGTCGGGTGGGAAACTGATGAGGTTGTTGGATGCGCGGAAAGAGGGAGTGTTGGTACCGGAGGACCAGGGGTTCGTCTGGTTTTCAGCAATTTGGCTGGCCGCCGATCCGTTGAATTGTGCTTGCTGCTTCTGGTCGCCAATGCTCATGTGCGAAAAAGACGCAGTGGGCGGTGGTGGCGGCGGAGGCTGTTGAGGCTGTGCGGGATAGGGCGAGAAAATGGACGAGGGGACGGCCGATACACCCGATACAGCAGATGCGGCAGAAACACCAGAAACACCAGAAACCGCAGAAACGACAGACGATGTGCCAGCTCCTTCGGAGACGATGATTTTGCGTTTGAAAGGATTGGTTTCGGAGAGAGCCGAGCCCGTGCTGCTGCCGGTCGCTGAAGGATGAAGCGGGAAGAAGGGGCCTGGCACGGGCAGCTCCTGAGGCGACAAGGGTGGCTGCTGATGCTGATGCTGCTGCTGGTACTGATACTGGTACTGGTACGGGCCAGGCTGCAGCTGCTGTTGGTGCTGCGCCTGCGGCGGCTGCGCGTATTGTTGCGACGGCGGCTGCATGGGTTGCTGCATGGGTTGCTGCATCTGCTGCGGATGCAGGCTGGAGAAGTGGGGCGTGACGGGCGCCGCGTGCTGCCAGACGGATGCTTCTTCCGTGTCAAAGCTAGAGTAGCCGGGAGAAGGAGGTTGGCCGTAGTTTTGATAATTGTGGTAGTGTTGAGAGCTATTTGTGACTTGTTGGCCCTGGGTCAGTTGGTTTGGGTCGGCCGCATTGGGCTGGCGGCCGGGACGAAGAATGTCGGGGAAGGCGTCTTGGCTGGCAACGTTGTCATTCGAGCTGCCAGCTCCTCCAAAGCTCTGCGGGAGGGGTTTTCTGGCGACCATGGTTCAGACGACTGGCGCAGGACCGATGACAGATGGTTGGGTGTTACTGCGAGCTTGCCCAAGCAGAGCGGCTTTTCAGTCGAGGAGTAAAAGAAAAGAAGCGTCAGGGGACAGAATAAAAGGGAAAAAGGGAAAGAGCGAGCTGGCGGTGCACCAGGAGCCAAGTGGCGCCAGTCGAAGCCGCAGCGCGCGTGTGACGAAAGCAGGCGCTGCGCGGGAGAAACGTGCAGAGGCGCAGAACGAGAGAGAGAGGGGCAACAAGAATCGGGACGGGGATGCTGTTGACAACGACCCGAACCAACTGGTGACAAGGATATCTTGTCAAGAAAGTCAGGGACGCAGTTGAAAAGAATAGGCTAGAAAATGGGAGGGGGGGTTTTGGCAGGTCTTTAAAAGCAGTCGCTCAATGGACCTAATTAGGTACTAGACGGCGGCAGCTGAGACAGACACCGGGGAAGGCGCAGTGCGCGAGGGAGAGAGGGAGACAGCGAGCGGCGCACCGAGGCCGCCCAAAACCGCAAAGCTAGCGTTTGTATTCGGGCTGTACTGATTTTTCGAGAAAGGAAGGAAGCCGCGATCGACCTGTTATTCAAGATGCTGTATTGGATGGCAGAGTAATCTATATTGAGGAAGGCGCAAGCAACAATGCTTGTTGTTCTGGGAAGGTGCACTCTTGATTAGGTAGGTAGCAGACTCGCACGCATGTGGGCGGTTTACTGATGTCTTGATTTGGCAGGCTCGGTGCAAGTGCGGGCAGGCTGAGAGAAGGTGCGATCCAGTCATCCATTCAGTTTTGGCAGGAGCTGTCAAAAGCCAGAAAATGTCAAAATGGCAGAAATAAAATAAAAATGCAAGGCAAAAAGACAAAACACAAAACACAAAAGACGTTTTTACGAGCCACTTGTCCCCTTTTCTTTTGCAACACTGTCAACTAGGTAAGGAGTAACAGAATGCTGCTGCCTCTTGAGGGGGCGGCGTGTGGCTGACGACTCTTTGCCTCGTTTTTAGGCCAGCGGCGTTTTGTTCGCCGTAGCTGGGTCTAGGCAGCAGCTAATCAAAGAGCAAAGTTCTGTGCACGACACGAAGCTGCACGCGTCGGTGAATGGACGAGGTAGAATGCAGTGATACAGTGTTTAAATACATCGTTATGGCTATTGTAAACATTGTATACCTGCATTCCCTTTTTTTCACTGCAAACAGACAGCAGCGGGAGAAGCAGATGATGAGTTGATGACGCAGCCCTCAGCTTGCAAGACTTGCACGTGATTTCCACGCTAATCCTATTTAAGTTGCATCGAGGAGAGAGATGACGATCAGTTGTTGGCTGATAGGAGTAGATACGAAGTCTTGTGTTGGTTCTATATGTGTACCATTGTGTATATACGAAATGAATGCACACTGGGATATGTAACAGGAAAGCGTAAAGCATGCTATATGGGTGATGTGAAAGGGGGGCATTATCAAGAATGAAAGAAAAAAAATAAAGAGAGAAAAGAATATTGGGGCAAAAGTGTTGGGAGAGTTGGTGGGATGAATCAGGAAGCAAGAGCCGGAGTGAGCATCTCTTGATATGACCATTTGAAGTCGGACGGAGAAGAAACAAAAGGTGCAAAGCAAAAAAAAACAATAAACGTCATTTTCCAACGCCGCTAGAACGCCATATGCTTCCGCTGCAACAGGAGCAAAATAAGAACCACACATCACTTCCCTTCTCTCTGACCGCCTCCTCACGTCTTTATCCCACATCTTTTCCTCATCTGCACAGACATATACACTCGCCCTTTTTATGGTTCCCGGTTCATGGCGTGCCGACCTACCGCACGACATAGTTCATCTTTTCGAGACGCTTGCAGGCCTTCATCTCGTAGCCGTTGGCAATCTCCATTTTGTCGGCGTCCTGGAAGAGCCAGCCCTGAGCCTCGTCGACGAGGCGCTGCTTGTGGTGCATTTCGCGCTCGCACTGGGTGCGCAAGGTGCGGACGAGGGTGACTTCGGCAAAGTTGTCGAGCTGGGCGAGCTTGTGGGCATTGTCCTTGTACGGGGCAAACGCCTTGTCGTTGGGGTCGACAAAGTACTGGACGCCCTTGGAGGGTGTTTGGCGGCCGAGCGTAAAGGGTTCCTCGGGCGCGTCAAAGACCATGCGCGGCATGGCGGGCTGGTTGCCGAGGCCGCCGCTGCCGTCGGACGAGAAGAGCGACGAGAGGAGGGGCAGGACGAAGAGGATGAGGATGGGGATGAGGCCGATGAGCGTCGAGAGGGTCGACTGGTCTTGCTGCTGCTGCTGCTGCTGGCCGGCCTGGCCGCCGGCTCGAGGACGCGCCCGCGGCCGTGCGCCGCCAAACTGATGAACGCGGAAGCCCGGGCCGCCGCCCATGTTGAAGACAAACTGCGGTCCCGTGTCGAAGCCTAGAGGTGTTAGTGTCGGGGGAGGAAAAGCATATAAAAGACAAAAAGGACAAAGAAGTCTGCCTCGTCACTCACCTCCAAAACCACCACCAAAACCACCAAATCCGCCGCCGCCAAAGAAGCGCCGGAACATCTCTTCTGGTGAGATCTCCTCGCCATCCCATCCACCACCCATGCCACCCATGCCTCCCATACCGCCAGCGCGCGCAAACGGATTTTGCATGCCGGCACCACCACGGCCGCCGCCGCCACCTCCGCCGGCACCGAAGCGCGAGTCCGGGTCACCGCCGAACCGGTCGTATTGCGACCGCTTGTCCTTGTCGCCGAGCACGCCAAAGGCGCGCGAGACCATCTTGAAGGCCTCGTCGGCGTGCTGGTGGCCGTTCTTGTCCGGGTGCGTCAGCAGACTCTGCTTGCGGTAGGCCTTTTTGATCTCGCCGTCGGTGCATGTCTTTTGGATGTCGAGGATCTCGTAAAAGGCCGTGGCCTGGCATTTTCGGATGCGCAGAACCGCCGCCGTCTGCTCGGGCGTGCATCGGCGGTCCTGGTTGCCCTGGTTGTTGTCGCGCGACCGTGCTCCCGAGCCGGCATCGGCGCCAGACGCCGTTGCGCTCATTGTTGGGAGGGGGGGGAGGGACGAAGAGAGATATAGATAGAGGAGTAAAGGGGTTAAAGTAGGCGCGCGCGGGGGGAAAGTGAGAGAGAAGGTCGAAGATTA
>JAGKRZ010000586.1:0-10106 GCA_020002355.1 Intubia oerlemansii
CCCCCTCCCCCCCCCCCCCCCTCCGCCACTGCGACGCTGGAGGGGCCATTTTTGCATGCTTTGGTCCAGGGGTAAATGGTTTTCTGAAAGGCGGTGAGCCTTTTCTGTACGACCTGAGGCGGCAGAATCGACAGAGCCAGCTTTGGCCGTTAGCGCCCGCTGAAAAAAACTCAGAGCACAGCCAGGCACCAAAAACCCCACCATAGGTCAATCTGCCTGCTGACTACTCCGTACTACGGCGCACGATTCCGATCGGTAGTACTCCGTCGAAATGCAACTGCTCTCTCTCATCACGATCCCGTCTTGAGTCCACGTCAACCCGCCTTCAACTATCCTTTCCATCGGCAACTGATCATCGCGCATCACCAACGATCCCATTAAACTCCATCACACCATCACACACACCCTCCTCATCATGGACATCCGCGTTCTGCAGGCATCCGACCTGCCGCTCATCCAGCATGCCAACCTCGAGAACCTGCCGGAAAACTACTTTCTCAAGTACTACCTCTACCACGCGATGACGTGGCCGCAGCTGAGTTATGTCGCCGTGGACGTCAGCCGGCCGGCCAAGACGCCGTACGACCACCCCAAGATCGTGGGCTACGTGCTGGCCAAGATGGAGGAGGAGCCGACGGACGGCGTGGCGCACGGGCACATCACGTCGCTCAGCGTGATGCGGACGCACCGGCGGCTGGGCATCGCGGAGAAGCTGATGCGGCAGGCGCAGCTGGCGATGGTGGAGACGTTTGGGGCGCACTATGTGAGCCTGCACGTGCGCGTGTCGAACCGGGCGGCCATCCACCTGTACTGCGACACGCTGGGCTTCCGCAACGACAAGACGGAGAGCAAGTACTATGCGGACGGCGAGGATGCGTTTGGCATGCGTCTGGACCTGGGGCACATTCGCCAGCAGATTGCAGAGGCAGACAGCGACGAGACGGAGGACAAAGAGCATGCCGACGAGGGCGAGCCCGTGGGCGAGGCGGGCTCGGTGGCGGCCAACGCGGCGGCGGCCAAGAGCGGCGAGGCGGACCGCAAGGTCAAGGTCAAGGTGGGCCGGGGTCTGGGCGTCGGAGAGCTTGTCGAGCGGGTAGAAACAAAAACGGCGGCTTAGGAGGGCTGCTTGACATGTCTGCCTCGGCGGGGTGCTCCAGCTTCACACCTAAACGGAACGGCTGCTTGATACCTGGGGATGGGGCTTTTGCGAAACTACGAAGGGAAAGGAAAGAAGGGGGAAAAGGAAGGAAAAATAATAATCAAAAATTCATTTATATTCATCTCGCATCATCTCGCATTATCTCGAATTATTATAGGACGGAAAGTTTTGTAGCGTCTCAAAGTCGGGCATCCAGACGTTCGAGTCTTGGTCCTGGTCGATCCAGCTGGCCAGTTCTCGCACAAGATACCAGACGTCGCCGTCCTCGGCATCTTGCTGATCGTTGACATCGCCAGAACCGGCCATAGATGTCATGGATGCCATGGATGCCATGGTGGCTGTTTCCTTGTCTGGTGACAGCGCGCCCTGCCGCATAGTTCCATCGTCTGTATGACTTCCGTGGCGGCTAGAGCCGTCGTGTCCAGAACTGTCTCCCGTGTCCTGCATGGATGAAAAGGCAGACTTTGTTCCGGCCATGCCGACGTCTCCTCCTGCTGCTCCTCCTCGTTGCAGCTGATATCCAGATCCAGCGTATCGCTGCTGGTAGTGGTGGGCTGGCCCCAGCGGCGGATGAACGCGAGTGGCCATGATCGGAGGCTGTGCATAATCACGGCCTCGCGCTGGATGAACAGCCGCCATATCGGCCATGCTGGGCCTGCTGCCCACTCCGCCTCCTCCTCCACCACCACTGCCACCGGCGACATCACCGTTTCCATCATCATCACCGGAGCGCAGCTTCTCCATGGTGGCGCCGAGGAGCACCTCAAAGGCATCGCGGTACTTGCGCACCCACGGCGCGCGCTCGCTCATGACAAAGAGCACGAGCGAGCAGGCGCGCAGGTCGTCGGCGAGGACGACGGACCATACGCGATGGGTCTGGGTCCAGAGGCCAAAGAGCAGGGTGGTGCCGGCGACAAAGATGGTCTGGACGGAGATGAAGCTGTGGCCGTAGTGCAGCGACTGGTGCAGACGCTTGTGCAGCTGGCAGATGTGGCCGGCCGACGAGAGACACTGCACGTAGTAGCGGTCGGTGACGGGGAGGATCGACAGAAAGGGCTGGATGAGCATGCGCATGGCGCGGTGGTAGTGCAGCATGAGGTAGGGCTGACGCATGCCGAGGCTGACGTCGTTGTTGATGCTCTGCAGGGTGTCCATGGCCTCGACGGCCTCGACGGCCTCGACGGTCTCAGTTGTTGTTGTTGCCTGCTGCTGCTGCGGATGGACGCCGGTGAGAGCACTCGCGAGAGAAGTGCGCCAGTCGGCCAGCAGCTGAAAGAGAATGTCGAGCTTGGGACGGAGGGCGGGCAGCGGCTTGTCGGTGCGGTAGACGGAGTGGTGGATGCGCGACTCGATGCGGCGGATCTGGAAGAAGAGGATAGCTGTGTGAATGTCGTCGTCCATGTCTTGGGGGATGCTGGCCGGTGGCGTATCAGACATGTTGTGATCGCCATCTCTGTCGCTGTCGCCACTTTTGCCGCTGTCTCCGCCGCTTCTGCTGCCCCCCTTCCCCCTGTCATAGGCAGCCAGGGTCGCCAGCGGCAGGTCGACGTCAATCTGCCGGTCCGAGATGCTCACCGGCCGTCCGAGCGAGATGGCAATAGTGCGCTCGAGCGAGTACACGGTCCAGAACAGCCGACGACGCGCGTGGATGGCCGCCGCCGACAGGCCCTGCTCGTAGCTCTTGCGGTGCATGCCGAGGTCGATGCAGGTGCGGATGGCCAGGCCGATCATGTACCAGGTGCCCATGCCCGAGGCCGAGCGCAAATGATAAATGACCAGCAGCGTCATGGCCTCGATGTTCTGCACGGACCGCGGGTCTCGCGCCGCCGACATGTGCTGCAGCGCCGTGATGTAGAACCGCTCCGGCGCCGGCACGTCGTCGAGCGAGATGTTGCTGTTCTGGGAGTTATGGTTTTGCGCGTTGTTGCCATGCCGGCTCGTCAGCTTGAGAAGCGTTGCTCCAACGGCAAAAACCATGTACAGCTTAAAGACGTTGTAGCGCTGACCCTGTGTGAGACCGGACACGACGTCCAGCCGCAGCGAGGCCGACTCGCGCTGCAGCCGCCGCAGATCCGACACGTCCAGAAAGGGGTACCGCGGGTGTATCTGCTCGAGGTAGACGCCCAGTAGATGCGCGCCGAGGGCCTCGTTGGGCGCCTCCTTGATGCTGTACTGCATGATCTCCTCCTTGGTCATGGCGCGCACGGTGCCGCGGGCCGGGACCGGCGCGATCGGGTCGGCATTCATCAGCAGGTGAGGGGTGGTGCCTTTGGGGGTTCCTTTGGGACTGGTGGCGTCATGTTCCGCCGGAGACACAACATCGGGGATGGCCTTTTTCCAGACGGTCGCCT
The DNA here is from genome assembly GCA_020002355.1 of Intubia oerlemansii. NCBI lineage: Eukaryota > Fungi > Ascomycota > Sordariomycetes > Ophiostomatales > Ophiostomataceae > Intubia > Intubia oerlemansii. Next base: position 3,511 of record JAGKRZ010000586.1, read on the forward strand.
GCACCATCTCCCCGAGGTTGACGGCCAGCGAGAGACCGGCGGATGGGCCGACGTACGCGGGCGCCTCAAAATTGCCCAGCGAGATAAAGCCGACAACATCGCTGAGGGCGTCTCCTCCGCGACGAGATGTGCCCGTGCCCGAGTAGGGGTTGAAGACGGTGTCTGGTGTTTGTGGTGGAGGCTGCTGCTGCGGCGGCGGCGGAGGAACTGTATGTGCTGATACACTCGGAGGTATGGATGCTGCGGTTGGTGCAGAGTAGGCAGTGTGCACCGTCTGCACGCCGGGCGTTTGTACAACGGTGGACGGAGTAGCTGCCGCAGGGACAGAAGTATGAAAGACAGGGACAGAAGGAACAGGAGGAACAGATGGAGCAGCTGCTGGTGTGGGCGTTGGAGCGGCACTCTTGCCCGAGAGAAGCATCTCCAGCTGAGCCACACGATCTTCCAGAGCGCGAGTATATCTGATGGTTAGAAGGAGAAGAAGAATAGGAAGGAAAATAATAATAAGAAAAATCGAAATGAAAATCAAACATTCTGAAATGCCATTCAAACAATACATCCCCAGAAAACTTACGCTATCGGCATTGGCTGCTCGGCAATGCCCGCCTTGTCGCACGGAGCACCCGCCCGGAGACAGTTGGAACACACGGGCAGTCGCTCATCGCATTTTTGCTTGCGGTTCTTGCAGCGCGTGCATGCTGTGCGGCCGCGTTTTCGGGGGTTCGGAGTGCCGACGGCAGGTGACGGAGCTGCGGGATAGTTGGTGCTGGGGTTGGGATTGGCGATGCCGCTGCTGTTGGCGATGCCGCCGACACTCTCACCTACACTCCCGTGGACACTCCCACTGATGCTGCCGCTGACACTGCCGACACTGGCAATGCTCGCATGTCTTGTCGCGTGTGCCCCTGCTGCAGCAGAGGGGGTCGCCGCATCCGACATTGGGTACGGAGTCAGCTATAGGTGGGGAATCGTCGGGGGGAGGGCGGTTCTGTCTCGTCAAAGAGGAACAAGCATCCGACGGGGAAACATGTGGCACAACAATGCAAGAATAATAAAAAAAGAATTTGTGACAAAATACAAGAGAGTAAGAGGAACGTCCGCTGTCGGACGGGATGTCGGACACGGCGAGAGATTGCCCTTTTGCCGTGCCACTGGCAATGCAGATACACGCCGATGCTGCCCATTTGTGGCCATGCGGCCATGCGGCCTTATCGCCGTCGGAGTAGGGACTGCCTATCCGTGTGTTGTGCTGCAGGGCATGGCTATCTGGAGCGAGTGAAATGATGCATTTTCCCCTTCTATCGCTCTTTATCGCCCTCTATCGTCCAACGTCGTCCCAAAGAGGTGCTTTGCGGGGCCCTGCATGCGCCCTAAATAGGCCCTAAATTAGCGTCTCCGTGTAAGTGCCCGCGCTAAAACCCATATCTAGGGCCCCCTGACTTGCCAAGTAGAACAACGGCTACAGAAAGACGACAAAACGAGAGGAAACCGACAACAACATGCTGCATCGTGCCATTGTTATCATAACTCTTGGCCATTTTTGGGAATGATCCTCGCACAAGTAGAAGTGAGAAATATGGAGGAAGGATGGCAAGAGAGCATTTTGGAAGAATTTCTATGATGTGATTTTGTACCTATCCCAAACCTTGAACCCCGCGCTGATGTCTAGGGGTCTTATACAATGGAAATTAATTGCTTGATTTTTTACAGAGCTACCTCCTTATGACATGAAAATCAAAATCACGAGTCCATACATTTATATATCTTTATAATTCATATTTACCTATATACAAAATAGTTCGCTACATACATACAAAATCATCTTCAGTTCACCAGTCGAAGCAATTTACGCCGACTTGCCCTTCATCCACTCGCCGTTGGGCTTGTAGGGAAACTCCTCGCGCATGTGCTTGGCAATGTCGCGGCGGGTGGTGACCCAGACGCCGGGCTTCTGCGAGATGTAGGTCATGAAGCGGCGCAGCGCCTCGTTGCGGCCGGCCTTGCCGATGATGCGGGTGTGCAGCGGGATGTTCATGATCTTGCCGCCCTCGCGGTAGAGGCAGTCAAACGTGTCGCGCAGGTACTGGTCGTAGGTCTGGGCGACGGAGCTGCCGAAGCCGGGCGACATGTGGAACTTGCCGTCGTTGCAGTCGTAGCAGTAGGGGATCAGCAGCATGCCCTTGCGCTCGCTCTCGGGCAGCTCCTTCTCCCAGGGGAGGTCGATCCAGTAGGGCACGTCGTCGTTGTAGCACTCGGACGACCACAGGAACTCGCCGCCGTACTTCTTCCACACCTCGGGGAAGAGCGAGCGCGTGTTGGGCGTGCCGCGGCCAAAGTAGGCGCCGACGGGCATCTCGCCGGTGACCTCGTGCAGCACGCGGATGTTCTCCTCAATGTACTTCTTGTCCTCCTCGAGCGAGTAGTCCCAGATGTCGAGCCAGCGCAGACCGTGGCAGGCAATCTCGTGGCCGTCGCGCACCAGCGCCTTGCCGAACTTGGGGTTGCGCTCGATGGCGCGGCCGACGGCGTAGGTGGTAAAGTTCCAGCCAAACTCCTTGAAGAGGCGCATCAGGCGCCACGAGGCGGCGCGGCTGCCGTACTCAAAGTCCTGCTCGCCGTTCATGTGGCGGCCGCCCTCCTTGTAGCCGCCCGAGGCGCCCTTCTCCCAGAGGTAGGGCTCCGAGAACGGGTCGCCATCGGCAATGTTGCGCTCACCACCCTCCCTGGTGTTGTTAGTGAATGAAGGGCGATGCAGTGAAGAATCATGATCATCATCTTGGGGTCCATCACTTACTCGTAGTTGAGGACAAACGAGACGGCGATGCGGGCGCCGTTGGGCCACTTGGGGTCGAAACCCTCCTCGCCGAAACCCTCAAAGTCACGGGGGAGCTGGAGCGACTCTTCAACGTGAACCATTGTTGCGGTTGGAAGAAGGTGTTGTGTGTTTGTGTGTTTGTGAAAGTAAAGAAGATTTGATTTTGTCTGTAGAATGAGACTGATGAACAACAAAATGAGGTCTTGTCCATACGCACTGGCCAGCTTTTAATACTTTTGGGCTTCACCCCGCAGTCTTCATCGTCCTCATCACTTTTCCGGTTTTTGACATCATCGCGGGACAGCTTCCCCCGCCATCGGCGCTCGCAATCAACTTGTCCGTATCTCTAATCGTCTCTAATCGTGTCTGATCGTCTCTAATCGCTAGCCATTGCCTTGCCATCGCCTGCAATCGTCTGCAATCGTCTGCCATAATGGTCCCTCCATCGCCGCTTTACCGATGACTACAAGGGTTTCACACTTGAAAGCTTCCTATTCGGGACAAGTACATGCGGCGATACGCCGACAATGGGCGCGCTTTTCCCTCACATGTCCTTGCTGCAAGGTTAATCGTGAGACACTTTATCGACTTTTATCGCATGGCCGTCGGACATCCGATAGCCTTGGCGGGACGCATGATAAGGTGCGAAAGGTGCGAAAGACTGCCGATTATTTGCTGCAGATAACCCCAATTGGCCCAATACTACGCAGCGGGAAAAGCGCGCAGCGCGGAGCACTATCGGAGCGCCGCTCCGACTGCACTAATGCCGACCTAGCCCAAGTAGATAACAGCGGACATGGGCACCGATAGCAGGGCAGCAGGACAGCAGGCTAGCGGGCTAGCAGGGGGGGCGCTGAATGCCTAAAAGCCAAGAGATACAGCACTGATACAGCACTGATACAGCACCGATACAGCATTGATACAGCGGATGCATCGTCCCCCGCCAATCACGTATTATATGCAACATTTCCCTTTTAGCCTTAGCGCGCACGGAAGCTACTCTCATGCACGAGATGTGTACGGCCAGAGATACACCCCGCAGAGATATCTTGTCAAGGACCAGAAAGGAACAAGACAAGAGGGGGAGGATATGAAGAAGGAAAAAATAATAGTAAGAACATTAAGAATAATAGAAGAAGAAAAAAAAAGGCAAGATAGGTTGTGAACGAGAGAAAGTATTATTCTACAGTTCAAGACATTTTCTATTGATTTCTGAATTCATCCGAGGTCCTTTATTACTTTCTTTGAATACTTTCCTTGAATAACCTTTATTGAATACTTTCCATTGCATCAAACATCACACGCTGCAAATCTATCCACCCACCTCACATATCACACAACCATGGCGCCCGTTACCCAAGAAGATGTCCTGCGCATCGCCAGCACGCTGCGCATGGACATCCCCGAGGCAGAGCTCGACGAGTACGTCCAGCTTCTGCAGCGCGGCCAGAATGCCCTTGAGGGCGTCGTCAACAGCGAGGACTACCTCCCCAAGCCCGACATCGAGTCGGCGCCCAGAACCGATGTGCACTTCCCCGAGCGTAAAGACAATGAGCTCGGCGGCTGGGCGTGGCGCTGCAACTGCAAGCACACCAGCCCCAAGTCAGACCTGCTCGCCGGCAAGAGCGTCTGTCTCAAGGACAACATCTCCATGGCCGGCGTGCCCTGCCTCCTCGGCACCAACACCATTTCTGACTGGACCCCGGCCATGGACGCTGCCGTCGTCACCCGCATTCTCGAGAACGGCGGTGTCATCACCGGCAAGGCCGTCTGCGAGAACCTGTCGCGCGGCACCGTGAGCAACACGGCCGCCACGGGCCCCGTGCACAACCCCTACGTGCCCGGCAAGGCCTACACGGCCGGCGGCAGCAGCTCCGGCACCGCCGCGCTCGTGGCCAGCGGCGCCGTCGACATGGGCATCGGCTGCGACCAGGGCGGCAGCATCCGCGTGCCCGCCGCGCTCTGCGGCCTCTACGGCTTCAAGCCGACCACGGGTCTCGTGCCCTACACGGGCATCGCCAGCAACGATGCGTCGGTCGACTACGTCGGCCCCATCACCAAGACGGCGGCCGACTGCGCCACGCTGCTGCAGGCGATTGCCGGCGTCGACGGTCTCGACGACCGTCAGGGCTCGGGCGTCCCGCTGCCGGAACACGTGCCCAAGTATCGCGAGCTCCTCGACACGCCCGAGGCCACCGGCATCGTCAAGGGCCTGCGCATCGGCGTGCTCAAGGAGAGCATGGAGTCGCCGCTCATGGACGCCGGCGTCAAGGCGTCCTTTTACGAGGCCGTCAAGGGCTTTGAGAAGCTGGGTGCTGTTGTCACAGAAATCAGCGTCCCCATGCACGCCACCGGCCGCAGCATCTACACCGTCATGAGCAAGATGGGCAACCACATGGGCATGATCGGCCACGCCACCGGCCGTCGCCAGGTGCTGCTGACCGATCTCCTCGCCAAGAAGCAGCTGTGGAAGAACGGCGTCACCCCCTACGACCCCGAGACCATCAGCAAGATGAACATTGTCAGCCGCGAGGGCATGATCACCGCCGCTTACGCCTGGGAAAAGTACCCCCTCGCCTACGCCAAGTCGGTCAACCTGATCCGCCAGCTGCAGCACAAGTACGACGAGGCTCTGCAGCAGGTCGACATCCTCGTCATGCCCACCTCCCTCACGCCCAGCACCCCGCTGCCCGACGTCAACGCGCCCTCCCTCGAGCAGGCCAATGCCACCCTCGGCAAGCTCGAGAACGCCTCGGCCTTTAACGGTACCGGCCACCCCGCCCTCGCCATGCCCATCGGCTTCGTCCCCGGCCAGGACGAGGGCGTCAAGGTGCCGGCCAGTCTGCAAATGATTGGCAAGTTCTTTGACGAGGCGCGCATGCTCCAGATTGCCCACGCCTGGGAGAAGGCCTACGACTGGAAGACGCTGTCGCAGTAATCCTTTTTCTATCTTTTTTCTTCTTTTTTTTCGATCGTTATAATGTATATAGCTCTGGGTGGACATAGTTTTGAATCGTATAAATGATATCTACAATTTTATTTACTAGATTTATTTTCAGCTACGTAACAGTCTGCAATCTCGCCTTGTGATGTATTCATCTTCGATTACATAGCTATCAACACCTTGCACAGAATACGTCACAACTAGAATAATCTCAAGTCTCTTTCTCATTCATCTATCGCTGTCTGCACTTTTTACTCTTCTTCTTTTCTGCTCAGATAAACCCCTCTCACCTTCCGATATTGTCGTAGCACAGACACTGTGCCCGCTGTATTCTGTACTGGCTCCTGCCGTGACCCACCATACACGCCGATCGCACGCCCACTACGTAGGTACTGATGACCACTGAACTGCTGTCACTTCAGCGAGTCTTTATACCGAGGCAGGCCCATGACTGTTTCTACTTTGTCTGTGGTTGAGCACTTTGTGTGTTATCATCGAGTGGTTAGATAGATGCTGATAGTGTTATGGAGTGGTTTTTTTTTTTGTGATATTTTGCTTTTGTTTCGATAGGTAGGTAGATTTCCATTATCTTGATAGAAGTTTGTCAAGCCGGGAAATCTAAATGCGTACCTACTGCAGGGGTCCAAAAGTCTGTCAATTTTTTTCAAAATCGCCCCGCATCTAGATTTTCAGCCACCAACAAAAAAACTTACCACCAACTTCAAACCACGATAAATCAACACCATGTCGTCCGAATTGTTTACGCTTGGTAGCGTTTTAACCGCTGATCGAAGCTCTAACGGCGAGTTATCAGAAGTCGCTCGTGCGGCCATTTAT
>JAGKRZ010000587.1:0-10020 GCA_020002355.1 Intubia oerlemansii
ACAAAACAAAAAAAAAAAAAAAAAAAAAAAAAAAAAACAAGCCACCCTTCCCAAGCCCAACTCATAATAAGAATCGTACTCGTACATGCATGTCGTTTTTTTTATCATCCTTTGCTCAGTGCTCCTCCCACCAGGCACCAGCGTCGTAGCTGCCGCCGGCATAGGTTCTGCGCCAGGCGGCCGGCGTGCCCAGCGGGCTGCTCACCGGCACCTGCGGGAGAGTAAACGGCATCTCCTCGACCTCGATCGGCGTCATCGGGCGCATGTACCGGTCGCGCACCTCGCGAGCCAGCCAGTCGTCGTCGCTCTCGTCGTCATGGGCAAACCCGTGGGAGTATCCGTAGGCATTCGAGAGTTCCGAAATCGGTCGGTAGCGCTCCTCGCCCGATCTGCGGCGAAGACGCAGCTTGTTGCGCAGCGATGAGCGACGGCCCATGCCGCCGAGACCGCTGTCCTCTCTGTCCTCCTCGGTGCTGTGGCTGTCGTCAAACGGGTTGGCGGCCGCCATGGAAGCCATGGACGCCAGGGCAGCCACCGGCGACGAGGACCGCTTGTGGCTGTGCGCGCGGTGCACCGCCAGTCTCGTCGAGTTCTTGCAGGCCGACCAGACGGCGCTCGTCGCCTGCTTTGCGTTCTTGGCATAGGACGATGTGGCCGATGTGACCGACGAGATGGACTTGATCGACTTGATCGAGGACGAGCGCGAGGGGGAGGGAGCCTCGCTGCTGCTGACAGAGGAGGCACCCTCGGTCTTGGTGTATTTGCTGTTGCGACGAGACGAGCCAGTCGCCATCGGAGAGAGGGAAAAGCCGCGCATGATGTGTTTGGGGGAAAGGAGAGAGAGAGAGAGAGAGTGTGTGTGTGTGTGTGTGCGTTTGTATCTGTCAATGTCAAAAGGTGCTTGTTTGTGCTGATGGTGATGCTTTGGAAGATCGTGGTGATTCTTGAACAGTGCTGATAATGCTTTTGATTTTTTGTTTGTTTGTTTTCGTAGCAGCGATGACAATGACAACAATCAAATAAAACTTCAACAGCAACCCATCTCGCCTTTATATCCATCCTTTCCCCCAACCCATCTCACACCCATCGCCATGATCCAGAATGCTGCCAGCCAGGAACAAGTTTTCGCGGGGCTGATCTTCCTCCCTTGCCTCCCTTTCTTCCCCCCCCCCTTCCCCCTCCCCCCTGAGTCCTCAGTCTTTTCCCCTTCTTTTTCCCCTGACTTACAGTCTCTAGTCTCTTGGCCTCCGCGCTTCTCTCCGCATTCCAGTCCCATCCATCAAAGAGAACGAGTCAAAAAATCTATTCTTGTCCTGCTTGTCTCTTTTTTCCTGTCCTTTTTGCCTTCGCGTGGAACTCTAGAACCGCGCTTGGCCCTCCACGGACCCCCAGCCAGCCCGGCACATACATGCGCACGCCACATTCACAATAGCCCCGAGTGGAACGGCCGGCCAAGCGAGTCCATCTCAGACATATTTTTCTTCTTTCCCTCCCGCTGGGTGGAATGTGCACTACCTGTGGAGGGGTACTGCCAGACGGGCTAAACTATGGAGAGGAACCTCTCTGCCTCTCTTTTTTTCACATTCCAACCGGCGGGATGCACATTCCCAAGCATTCCACGGCACCCCGCGCCATCTCAGCCGGCAATTTTTAAAAACCTCCCACGCGGGAGACATGTACCGGGAGACTTTGCGCGCGCGACGCGCTGATGTTGGATTATTATATTGTCGAAGAAAATCCCACGTCAGAAAGAGTTGAAATGGAAATTAGAAACCGGAAAACTGGAACACTGGAACACTGCACAACTGGAAAATTGAGATTGAAAATGCACTGCCGTTCGTACAGTGGCTTGTCATGGGCCATGGTATCGAGATGCTGTCCCAACCACCCTCTTCCCCCCCCTTCCCAGCTGAGTGAGCCCACAACAGCTGTCCCTAGCTGAGCAAGCCCAGTCACAGCACGTCCTGATCGTCGTGATCGTCCTGCTCGTCGTCGTCGTCGCTCGCATCAATCGCCTTGGGTCGGTACTCGCCATCCTCTTCCTCCTCCCCGTCTTCCTCATCGTCATCTTCCTCTTCATCCGTCATAAACGGAACAAACGTAAAATGCAGCCACTGCATGCCTCCGGCACCACCGCTTCCGCCGCCAGGAGCAGCACCAGCGCCAGCACCAGCACCGCCTGCCTCGCCCGTTCCGCCGCCATTGCCATTGCCGCCGTGGTCCATCTCCACCATAAACTGTAGACTCAGCACGCCCTGCCGATCGCCTCGGATGCTGACCTTGCTCGCAATCCGCATCGCGTCCGACGCCGACTTGATCATCTCAAACTTGAAACTCTGCGACCACCGCTCGCTCACCGTAATCGACTCAAAGAGTCCCCGTCCCCGCGAAAAGTCAACACTCGCACTGCCAAGATGTCCATGGCACGCAAGCCGCAGGTACGGCTCGCGAGGCGTCACCACCAGCGTCACCAGGCTCGGCGATGACGGAGACAGCTCCACCAGCGCATCCAGCAGCCACCGCGGCTGCATAATCATCTTGAACACAATGTCGTCCCGGTCAAACGGAATCGCCTCCAGGGCCTCCGGCACGTACGTCGCCAAATTGCATGTCGTCTTGACCGACGCCTCCTCCAGAATAATACCAAAAGGCGCGCCGTCCTCCGCATACGAAATGCTGCACGTTCCCGGCATCCCCAGGATCTGATGACTGAACGCATCGTTGCCCTGGTGTCGCCCATTTGCGCCGCCGCCGCCACCGCCACCTCCACCGACGGCACCGCCGTTGGCCGCACGCGACCGGTATCCATCGCTGTCCTGCTTGATCTGCCGCGACGACGGCGCGTCCGTGACGCCGAAAATTTGAAGTGCCTCGAGAAATGCTGGGAGGGAAATTTGAAAGGTCGCAGGCAGAAAGTCGTCGTCCTCCTCATCTTCATCGTCGTCAATAAAACCGCTGTTGAGGGCGCGGTTGGGTCCCGGCGGACGGCGCGGAGGCTTGAGGGAATATGTCGCAAACATGGATTTGCTCAGAGAGGCCATGCCTAATGGGCCAACGTTAGATTGATGACTCCTGTAGACATCGCCACCTTCCCTATCCCCCCTTCCCTCCTATCCTCTCTCCAGAACCGCCCAACATACCTTGCATGACGCGCATATGGTCTGCAATAAACTTGATGCCGTCCTCGGAAATCTCGACATGGACCTTGTTGCCAAAACTGACACATCGAAGAAGCTGGTAGATCGGACGGGTCGATGTGGCCATCGCCCGGAAAAGTGGTGCTGGAGCATCCATTGTGGTCAACGCAGTAGGGTGGGAAAAAGGAAAAGCAAAGAAAGAAACGCAAGAAGATGGGAGGAAATGGAATGTGAATGAAGATAAATGGAAAGAGAACTGTGGGCGAGACGAGTAGCAGCGAAACGATTGTGTGCAACGAAAAAAAAAAAAAGAAAAAAGAAAAAAAAAAATCAAACGCTCCGTATATCAACTATCATGCAAAGGCCTTCTTCCCTTGCTGACCTCTCTCTTTTTCTCTCCTTTTTTTTGCTGTTTGCGCTTTTCATACGTCGTATGTCTTGGGGTCAAGCGCGTTTCTGTATGTTTGGAACTTGTAGGTTGTCGTCTAGACGTAGACGCCAACGGCGCAGAACATGTACACCACACCGATGCTGGAATCGGTTAGCATACATATCAAGGAATTGCTTTTCATTCAGAAGAAACGTACGCAAGAGCAAGTGATGCCGGGACACCGACAAGAAGGTTGACCAGTGATCGGTCTGACGGTTAGCATAAGAGTCGACTTGAGAAAACATAAAAGAGCTGCCAAACAACCACATAGAGATGGGCCACATACTCAGCAGAAAAACGCCCGTCAGGCCAAATCCGATCGTCAAAAGAGTAGAGGCCACAAAGAACTGGCTTCCCTTGCCGACGGACGGAGTGTAGGGACTGCCCGACGCAGTAAGCCAGAGCTCATGCAGCGATGAATCCATGTATCTGAGAGTGGACGGGTCGTCCGGACAAAGAGGGCACGAGAGAGCGAGGGTGGCAGGGTGAAGGAGGAAGATGTCCAAAACTTTGAACAGGCGAAATAGTGAGCAGTAAAAAAAGGTCGCAGTGGGACGCGTCGAGGAGTTGGTTGATGTCTGTACCTATGGAGTAGTCGTGAGGGAAGGAACGAAGCTCAAGCTGCCAGGACAGGAAGGAGAGACCGGGCTATGCAAGCAGCCAATTGGCACGAACGGCCACATTGTCGAAAAGGGTAGCTCCTTCCTTTGTGCGCGGCCCTGTGTACGCGGCGCGACCTGACACTAATATTGCGCCTTTCCTAATATGAGCTAGCGTAATAAATCACGTGAGTGATCACGATGAAGGAGGTGCCGAAAATACCAGAAGCCCGTCGCAGCTTTCTGCAGTGAAGCGGGGCAGTGCTCCACATTTGCCGTCCTCCACTTGGCGCGCATCGACATCATCGCAGACCCCATTTAGCGTTTCGGATCTGCAACTGTCGCGACAACGCCTCCTTCAGCACCACTTGTTTGCGACTCGGCTTGCGCTGTGCCAACCAGCCATGGAAACGGCATCGCAACACGCTATGGAGCGTCCTGAAATGGTCATCGAGATTGTGGAAGCAAGTATGTACTCTGCTTGCGTCAAATGTCGTTTTTTATGCGCATTTTAATTTTCAACTTGTTCATACATGTTTATTTACATTGTCTACTTGTGGCTGCAGCATCAACTAACACGCTACACAGACGGGAAGCGCAAAGCGAGCGAAGACCTCGAACCGCAAGATCTGGCCAAGCGCATCAAACGTAGTGACTCTGCGCCTCGTTCAGATACAACTGCTCCAGAAAATGGCGCCTACACGACAGAACCGAAACGCGCCGAGGAGGCATCTGCCGAGGCATCTACCGACGCAGCCGATGCGCCAGAACGGGCGGCGGTCCAGCAAGTGACCGAAGCGGCAGCGGAGATGGAGCACAATGGCGGTGTGGACAGCGATGCGGCGGAGGGCGCAAACGGCGGCGAAAAGGACAACGCGAGCGGTCAGATGGACGTCGACAAGGAAAATGGCAGCATCGAGGACACTCCTATGGGCGGCAGCGACAAGGTCGAGAATGGCCATAATAAGGGGAATGACAGCGAACTTGCCAGCGAACACGCCAACGGCACCAGGAACGGGCATTCGGTCATCAAAACTGAAGAGGTTGAGATGCCCGCGAAACCCGTTCACAAGATCATCCCGTTCCCAGAAAAGGTGCGTGAAATGAAAGTGGCTTTTTTTTGTCGGAATTTTATTCACCGCCTCTTGACTAACTTTTTTTTTTCGCCTGCTAGCCGGCCGTGATTGAAGAACGGAATGGCGAGATTGAATTCCGCGTTGTCAACAATGATGGAGATCGAGAGAGCTCCATTATCCTCGCCGGCCTTAAGTGCATTTTTCAAAAACAGCTGCCCATGATGCCCAAGGATTACATTGCCCGCCTCGTCTACGACCGGACGCATCTTTCGATTGCCATTGTCAAGAAGCCGCTGGAAGTCGTGGGCGGCATCACGTTCCGGCCCTTCTTGCCGCAAAAGTTTGCCGAGATTGTCTTTTGCGCCATCTCGTCGGACCAGCAGGTCAAGGGCTACGGCTCGCACCTCATGTCGCACCTCAAGGACTACGTCAAGGCGACCAGTCCCGTGATGCACTTTCTCACCTACGCGGACAATTACGCTATCGGCTACTTCAAGAAGCAAGGGTTCACCAAGGAGATCACGCTCGATCAGACGCTCTGGATGGGCTATATCAAGGACTACGAGGGCGGCACGATCATGCAGTGCTCCATGCTGCCGCGGATTCGCTACCTGGAAATGGGTCGCATGCTGCTCAAGCAGCGCGAGTGCATCCAGGCCAAGGTGCGCGCCTACTCGCGGTCGCACATTGTGCACCAGCCGCCCAAGCAGTGGTCGGACCCCAAGAACCGCGACGAGAACGGAAAGCTCAAGCCCATCGACCCCATGTCGATCGAGGCCATCCGCGCAGCCGGCTGGTCCGCCGACATGGACGAGCTGGCTCGACAGCCGCGGCACGGGCCCAACTACACGCCGCTGCTGCAGCTGCTCAACGCGCTGCAGAACCACCAGAGCGCGTGGCCGTTTTTGGTGCCGGTCAATAAGGACGATGTGGCCGACTACTACGATGTGATCAAGGAGCCCATGGATCTGAGCACCATGGAGAGCAAGCTCGAGGCGGACCAGTACCAGACGCCCCAGGATTTCATCAAGGACGCCACGCTCATCTACACAAACTGCCGCAAGTACAACAGCGAGAACACGCCCTATACCAAGTCGGCCAACAAGCTCGAAAAGTTCATGTGGCAGCGCATCAAGGCTGTCCCTGAGTGGTCCGATCTGGAAAAGCCGTGATCGCTGCAATGCGGCCGGACAAGACTATCACTGTCGTCGTCCAGGCAGTTCGGCGCTTTTCTTTCTTTCTTTTTTTTTATTCATTTTTTTATTTTTTTTTCTTATTCCTGGACATTGGAGCTGGAGGATAGGCTTGTCTTTTTTCGGTCCCTTTTTTGGTGTTTTTTTTTTGGTTTTTATTGTATTTTCCTCTATTTTCTTTGTTCCTTTTGCTTTCTTCTCCCTCTCCCTTTTTTTGCGTATTCCCCAGGCTGTTACGGACCGGCGCATGCAACGACGTATGACCTGGCGTTATTTTTTGAGGTTCCATTCTTTCCATCCATGCTTTTCATGCAAAGATGCTTTGTAAATAGGCACATAAACACCTAGTATGCTACCCATTCCATTGACACATTTGGCGAGATAAAAACAATTTCCAGTGTGAGCGCAAAACCTTTGAGCAAGGTTTCCGAGTTTATCTACCTAATCCGCAACCAACACAACCTATGGAAGACAAGACTCGAGAGACAGAAGTTTGCAGTCGTGCATGCACTCGAAAGTGAGCTGTAAACCCCGTGACAGACAGCAGAAACATAAAATGGGGGGAATAGAGGCATAATCGATCAGGGCAAAAAAAAAGACGTAAAGTAATGAAAGAAAAGAAAGGGGTCATGTTCATGCATCGTTAAAATGGAACCATCGCGAAAGAAAAGAACAAAAAACAACCCCGACCTTACGCAAGAGCAGTACGAATAACGCATAAAGGTCTTTGTGGAATAAAATACTGAATCCAAACAAAAAGGCACTGCGTAGCAGAAAAAAAAAGAACAAAGAAAAAGGGACAATCAACTCTTCTTAGCGCGATGGGAGCCGCAGCTCCGAGAAGTCGCGGCGCTGCTGTGTTGCGTTGGCCCGTGACTGGCTTGCCGGCGAAACCGTCGAGGTTGTCGTTGCCATCAAGTCATCGACTCCAACGCCCATAAATGGCAGGTCTCTGTCACGCGAATGAGCGTCATTCTGCCGCTGCGGATGATGCTCCATATGGCCGAGGTTTCCTGACTCGATGACTGCTTTAAACCATTGATCATACTCCTCGTCCAGTGGCTGCGAAGTGTCGCCTGCATTGTGCGCCGCGACTCGCTCTCTAAGTTGTTCGTTAAGCCGCAGACCGATGCTCGTGGTTGCATCAATGCTATCATCGCTGTCGTCAAGTGTCATATCCGCAGACGAGAGGCTGCTGATGCTGATACGCCCATCGGTGGATTCGTCGGCAGACTGGCGGCTGATCGAGCCCGGCGTTGCCGTAGCAGAAGCAGCGGCGGCGGCAGCGGCGGCGGCGGTGGCGGCGGCGACAGTTGATGACACCAGAGTGTTCTCATATTGCTGACTGGCCGACTCGTGTGTGCTCGAGGCACTTGATGTACTCCTTGATGCACCCAGTGTACTGCGCATCGAGCTGGTCGGGGGGGTGGGCAGGTTGGTCACGTTTGCGAGCGCAGCTGTATGGTGGCCATAGCTCCAGCTGGAGACCATGGAGGTGCCCGAGAACTTGTGCTTCTTGATTTTTTGTCTTGGGAGGCTGACGGGCGTGCTGCGATAGTCAGGAAGACCATCGGCGGCGGAGTCATGGATGGTGATGCCTTGCTCCTTCTCGTAGCGATCCTTGGCCCATTTGGTGCCCTCCCATTTTGTCAGCGTTTGGATCTCGGTAGGCGTGAGGCAGAGGTTGTCAAAGGCCTGGAAGAGCTTCCGATGCCATGGCCAACGGCAGAGACGGAGTCGGTGAATGGGCTTGGTGTAGTCGAGGCCGGGATACTTGGCCTCTTGAGTTTCGAGGTGTCCAAAGTAAGAGTGGACTTCTTGGCGGACTTCAAAAACAAGGTAGCGAGTAAGGACGCCGTGGAAATTCTGAGGGTCCGACTGCTTGGGGTTCGGGAACATGGCGTCGTAGACGAGCTTGTCAACCGAGACTTTCTTCATCTTGGGCGGTGTGGTTGTTCAATGTGACGATGAAAAGAGTTGGGAGAAGCCGAATAGTGAGGAAAATGACAAGCCGTAGTTTTGCCTCGGGCGGATCGTCAAAACTTGAAAAAAGTGTCGTCTAGAATGGAAGCTCGAATCAATGAAAGAGATGCGAATGGTGGTCGCTTTGAGAATGATGCGTTGGCGTAAGAAAAAAAGAAGAAAGGAAAAGCAAGGGTGGAGGCTATCCAAGCATTCAACGAGAGACCGTTTCGAATAAAGAGAGTGAAATTGAGAGCATTCCAAAAAAGGACGTGAAAAAAGTAGACAGATCCGAAAAAGAAAGAAGGGAGACAAAGAGGGGAAGAGAGGGCAAGTCACTGATGGAAAAGTGAGGTTGTCATATATAATGGCGGTAGCGGACCAGGGTCGACGAGGGTACTGGTCAGCAACACCGATGGCAGGGTGACGTGGATTCCTGGAAAAGAAAAAATTGATGGCATGGGATGATGGGACAGACGAAAGTGAGAGAGAAGAAGTAAAGAGGGAGGGAGGAAAAGAAGACCGGAAGACGTTGTGTTATATTCCGTAAAGTGACGACACGGCGAGACGAGCCCGTGTTTTGGTTAGTTTGTACCCTGTGGCCGGTTGTCGATGATGCGGGTCTTGGCGAGGTACTAAAAAGCACGGCCTCCGGCAACAGAAAAGAAAAAAAGAAAAAGAAAAGAAAGAAAAGAAAACAGAAAAAGTGACAACAAAAAGGTGAAGTATGGATGGAGACGTGTACGTTGTAGGGTCGCAGACGCAGAGGAAACAAACCTTTAACGGATAGGTCGACAAAGTGCCGGCAAGAGAGAACCTTTATTTGCTGGCAGCTGCAAAAAAAGGGCTGCACCAAAGCGAACAAATAAGGAGGAAGGTGCGCTGGGACGCCCAGTGCTCACTGGCTCCCCTAGCTGTTTGAGAGACCAGCGGACAGGCGCGACCGGCCTGGGCGCGGTGTGGATAGCAAAAGGCACGTTACGCGGGGGGACGATGGTTGTCAGGACGGGCGCGTGGCAACAAACAACGCACTACCGGCCTATTTGCAAACTCGATCAATACGAATAATCCTTTTTCACTTCTTATTTTTTTTTAAAAAAAAAATTCCCCTCCTTCCCAAAAATGCCTATTCTCGTGGCCCTGGTGGCCTCTTATTTCTGGCCGCCGCCTGGTCACCTGTCTGGCGTTGGCATGGTGGCCTAGTGGAGCACTTGCCCAAATACATTGCGGTGAGAAGGGAAGGTGCGAGGGAGCTGAAAGCAGAAATATGGTCAGGAGAAAGCAAGGCGCAAAGGGGAACATGGTAGGAGCGGGAGGAGTGAGCAACGGTCGGACTTGGATTTTGTAAAGAGACGAAGGGGAGGGGCAGGGTCGGCCGTGTGAAACAGGAAAGAGCCTGCGATGGAGAATGAAAAAGAAGTGAGAGCGCCTACGTGTTTCGAACACAGAGAGAGGCGCTGTGAATTAAATACAAGGAAGGTGCAACCTACATGTCTATGCACGAGCAGGGACGCTCCTTCTTTGTCTTACTTTCATGGTACTATGTGTACTGTGAAGCTGTCAGTGCTTGTGTCTTTTTTTTTTTTGTCTCTTTTGCTCAGTTTCCGCCTTTTTACCCCCCCC
>JAGKRZ010000588.1:0-10025 GCA_020002355.1 Intubia oerlemansii
GGGGGGGGGTGGGGGGGGGGGGGGGGGGGGGGGCGAAGAAAGCTTGTAGGCCGGGTAGATTGGGAAGAAGAAAAGCGCTCGTCGCTGGACGTCGATGTCGAATGCAAAACGTTGATACAGATGACAAGCACACGGAGCACACACGGCAGGAGGAGAAACAAAGAGTGTGTTGTTGGTGAGTTGGTGAGTTGGTGAGCAGTGTCTAACCTGGGCCCAGTGCTTCGAGACGGTCGACTGCGGAAGAAAGAATGGGCGGCCGTAGCAGGTACTAGCGGGAAGGAGCAGAAAAAGGGCCGGCCGCGAACAATCGGGCTAGCGCACACGACAGGTACCGCGCACGCGAAATTAGAGACGGCAGGTACAAAATGCTGATCAGACCATTGCCGGGCGCATGTCATTGCGGGCCCTGTAGCAACCAATAAGGGATGGTAAGTTCCTGTCTGCTGAGTGGCGCAGGGGTTAGCAGTGTGATTTGTGCCAAATCATTATCACGTGTATTGGCACCTGACATTCACAGGCCGTCGTTAGGCTGTCGCAGACGGTTCTGGAACCAGTTGCACCCGGTCCCGGTCCACATTTGCAACCTGGCTTTCGGTGTTAGGAAGGAGCAGTGTTTCCCAACAAAATGGAGCACCGAGGGAAGGTGAAGCAGGGAAAGCGTCACACGTGATATTCTGCAGACGGAGAAGGACGGAGCAGAAAAGAAAGGAACAGAAAAGTGAACGCAGTTGGTCGATTGCATGATCAATCTTGGCGATCATGGCCAAGCTTTGTTTGACCGGACATGATTGGAATGACAGTTCATGGCCAAGAGGTGTCTCAACATTCTTCTGCGAGACTCGATACTCTGTAGGGATCTCACTGATCAAGCTCTTTCCTGTTTCGGCTCACAACTGCTGGCTCGTGCCTTCTTTATCTTTTTTTTTTTCAATATTTTGCTGCACAACGTAAAGGTTCTTTGTTTTGCGGGCTCAATACAACGATTTTTTCTCCTTTTTCCCCATTATTTTTTAACATGCCTTTTCAGAGATTGCTGCAGAACAATGCCTAGCCTCCGAGATTCCGTAGTATTTTCGCCTTCTATTCTTGAACAGCCCTTTTGCGCTTTTGCTTTTTTTTTTTTTCGTACAAGTCACATGCGGCAGATCGTCCCGCAAAAAAAAAAAAATCCAAACGAGTAGGATACGGAGTACATCAACTTCTAGGCCCAAAAGATTGCCATAACCAGGTACTCCGGACTCGCTGTAGGCGACGGCCTAGCACAGCAGCTCCGCTTCAACGTTCGGTGGCTCGGTGGCTCGGTGGCTCTTCCCCGCAGCAGCCGGCGAGTCGCGGCGACTCTGGGCGATTCAATCTTACGACTTTATTTTGCAGGCCTTGCAGGGTCCTGCCAAGACGAGTCCCGCAAATCGGTCGCGCCTTCCCCACACGGACGGCTTTCTCTCAACACGCTTTCTCAGAGTTTATCCACTATCGCACGACGTGAGAGCCGATCCCCCCCCCTCTCTCTCAGTTTCTGTGTAATCTTTGCGCGTGGCATCGCAGGAATTTTTTTTTTTGCCTTTCCCCCGACGTCTTTTTTTCTGGTCGCGGCAGTCACTTCTTTTTGACACTTCTTTGTTTTATTCTTGGAGTTTCGTGCGCCACTCCGTATATCTGTCTCTCTTTGGCTTTCTTACTTGCATCCAGAGATTGTCTCACTTTTTGCTCTCCTCTCTTCAGAATCTTCCGTATTCGAGCTGCATCCTCTCGATCCTTCTTAGACTTTTGACTTTCGATTCCCCTGTCTTCCCGCTTCTCTCTGTGCTTTCTCTTTAAACGACAACGGCCCCCTCTGGTTCTCTCCTCTCCTTTGATTCCCTCCCTGCTCCCCTGCAACAATAGCTTACTATGCGGCTGCGCACAGCGGCCCGTGTTATTCTTGTCGGCGCGCCTGGCGTTGGAAAGGGCACCCAGTCGGAGCGGCTGCTGGGCCGGTTCCCGCAGCTTGCCCATCTCAGCTCAGGCGATCTGTTGCGGCACAATGTCAAGACCCGGACGCCACTGGGCATCAAGGTGGAGAGCACGATCAAGGCCGGCGGGCTTGTGCCGGATGATATGATCCTCCGGCTGATCCGCAACGAACTCAACACACGCGGCTGGCTCCTGGTGAACGGACAGCGACCGACTATGACTCTGGAAGCGTCGACGATCTCCAGCGGCAGCGATAGTGTCACTTCCGTCTCGGACGCCCTCTTTTCATCAGCCTCAGCAACATCCTCGCCTGCCCCTGCGACCATATCCGACGACCCGTCAGCCTCGTTTCTCCTGGACGGCTTTCCGCGCACGGCCAGCCAGGCAGCGCAACTCGACAGCCTTGTCCCGATCAACCTGGTGGTCTCGCTCAAGACGCCCTTCTCCGTGCTGATGCAGCGCATCAGCGGCCGCTGGGTGCACGAGCCGTCGGGCCGCGTGTACAATGAAGCTTTCAACGCACCCAAGGTGGCTGGCCGCGACGATATTACAGGCGAACCGCTGGTGCGCCGAGCCGACGACTCGGAGGCCGTATACCGCGCGCGCTTTGACAAGTTCCAGGAGACGTGCACCCCGCTGCTCGAGCATTATGCACGGCAAGGCGTGCTGTGGGAGGTCGAGGGCATGAGCAGTGACGAGATCTCGCCCAAGCTGTTTGCCGAGTTTGAAAAGCGCTTCTGCAGCACTACTGAGTGAGCGGGGGTAGCGGTGGTCGGGGATATGACGTTTATGACCCTGCCTCTCTCTTTTCTTTTTCTTTTTTTTCGGATTTTTATTACCCTTGTTTTT
This sequence comes from Intubia oerlemansii, assembly GCA_020002355.1. Taxonomy (NCBI): domain Eukaryota; kingdom Fungi; phylum Ascomycota; class Sordariomycetes; order Ophiostomatales; family Ophiostomataceae; genus Intubia; species Intubia oerlemansii. The sequence continues at coordinate 2,803 of JAGKRZ010000588.1, forward strand.
CATTTTCATTTCCGTTTTTTGGCATGTTTCTATTTCCCCTCTTAGGCTTGTAATTGCTGCACTTTAAGGTTATTATCTTATTTTTTTTCTCCGTTCCCTTTTTCTTTCTCTTTTATTAATATTTTTTTTTGGACGTTCCTGTCGATACCTATCTCTTGGCTTTTTACCTATTACCTAGTTGGTCGATACGAGACCCTTTCAATAAGCGATTCCATGACCCCTGCATACCTATTGAGCAACCGGCTTTACCAATAAGTTCCATTTCAGCAGAGCATTGCCTTTCACCTACTTCGTCGTCACAAAATGCCCGAGCAAATAGGCATAAATTGCCCGTCCTGCTGCATTCCCTGTTCCACATCTATAAAGCATCGCCCAGATTACGAAGTCCAGATGGGTGATTTATAAGAAGGTCAATGGCTGCACATGCGAAGTCCACCGGGCACCTACCAAGCAAAACGACTAATACAGTGAATGATTTCTACTAGCCGAAAGAAGAAATACGAAGGAGCTAACTGTACCTAAGGTAGCTCCACCGCATGTAAGATACCTACTACTCTTTGTGGTGATGATGTCGTACATGGGCATCGAAAACCACCTCCTTGCCAGGAGAAACAATAGCTCAGAGACAATTTTTTTTTTAAAAAAAAAAACAAGGAAAATGAAAAGAAAAGAAGCGTGTGTGTGCTGTTGGCGACATGCGGCCGGACAGGCGGCGTAGGCAGTACTAACAGAGGAAGTTTAGCCGCGGCACCGGATGCACCCCATGTGAATCAGTACTCGTAAAACTATTTTGAGCCATCGAGCATTGAAGATGCGCGGTGACGTTGTTAAGAATGGAGTCCTGGGCGTAGTTAGTGGTTTGTGTACCACGATATAAAAACGACGGCATGCTCACGTCTTGTTGTTGTTCGTAGCCCTTCTGTTCTATCATCATTCCATCATCATCAACATCATCAACAACAACATCACAGAGTTCTCTTCTGACATCTCTTACGCCCTAGGAATACTCTATTACCTACTCAAGCATTCGTTCATCAACCCCCCCTTCTACTCCGTACTTCTATACAACCTCTCATCCTTATTTTCAACTCCCACGCACACAAAAGTCTCGGCACGTCAAAATGCCTGGCCCAGTGGTTGAATCGCGCTACTTCAAATTCTACAACCCCACCTCGGTCCTCAAGGGCCCCGGTGATGCTCGTCCCACGGCCCTGCAGATCGTCAACGACGAGAACCGCAAGGATGCCTTTGTCGACAAGGTCGCAGTGCTGACAGGCGGTTCTGGTCTGGCGCCAGCTATCGTTGAGGGCCTTTTGGCTACCGGTCTTACTGTTTATTGCCTGGCGCGCGACGTTGCCCAGGCTAACGTTAACATGGGCAGCAAACTGCTCGACACGGAGCGTCTTCACGTACTTTACGCGGACCTCGCGGACCTCTCCACGGTCAAGGCCGTTTCCGAAGAGCTGCACAAGCGTGAAAAGGCCGTGACCTTTCTCTTCAACAACGCCGGTGTCATGATGCCGACGGATCGCCTCGAGACCAAGAACGGCTTCGAGCTGCAGATGGGCGTCAACCACCTTGCCCACTTTTACCTCTTTAACCTGCTGCGCGACCTTCTCGAGGCCGGCTCCACGCCCGAGTTCCACAGCCGCGTCATATCCGCCTCGAGCATTTCCCACCGCTGGTACCCCCTGCCCATGGACGACCTGCAGACGGCCAAGCCCGGCGCCTACAGCTTCAGCACTAGCTACTCTGCATCGAAGCTCGCCGTCGTCTACTTTTCCAACGAGGTCGAGCGCCGTTACGGCAGCCGTACCACTGGTGCCATTCACGGCTACAGCGTTATGCCCGGCGCTGTTAAAACGGGTCTTGCCCGCTACAACCCCCAGATGGGCGCGGCCCTCGACGACCCCGCCTTCAAGGACCTTCTCCGCTCGCGCGAGCAGGGTGCCGCCACGACCGTCTGGGCTGCTGTCGCCCACGAGATCGAGGGCAAGGGCGCCATGTACCTGGAGAACTGCAGTGTCATGCGCGAGATGCTCCCCAGCGACATGATTCCCGAGTACAACCAAGAGTACGGCCACGGCTCGAATATCTTCAACCCTGAGCTCGAGGGCCAGCTGTGGACCAAGAGCCTTGAGCTTGTTGGTCTCCCCCAGGACTCTTGAATTTGAACATCAAATTCCATGTCCCGTTCGACGTCGAGGAGGTGCTGAAATAAATGCGTGGTAGAGGAAACACATGCTGTGTGACCTGCTCGGGGATCTATTTTATCATAGAGTGTTTTGTTAGCTTCCATATCTGAATGAATCAGTTCCTATACACACTTGCATTGGTGAAAACAAGATGAACTCAAAAATCAATGGCGACTTGTTAAATGATGCTTTTAAACATTTGATTTGGCTAGAAAATATCAAGAAACCAAGAAGGCAGCAAAAAAAGACAAAATGGAGGACAGAATGGAAAAGAAAGGAAACAAGAGATAGGACGTTGATCAAACGTTGGAAGACACAACAGGATAACAAAAAATCGAATATTTTTTTGACAAGAGGAACGCAGGGCTTGCGCTGTAAAACAAAGGAAATCCGAATAAAAGGTTCAAAAAAAAGGGGACGGGAAAGGCTTCAAAAAGGGCTCAGAAATTGTGAAGGATCGGCGAAAGAAAATTTAACAAAAAAAAGAGAGATTGACACACACAAAAACAAAGAAGGAGAGATAGAGAGAGGAAGGCGTCATTGGGGAATACGAGTGTTGCTCATGCCGAGAGAAAAAAAAAAGGTCAAAGAGAGAGGGAGAGACAGAAGGCAGATATAAAGAGACGTAGAGGAGGGGGGAAAAAAATAACATATAGCCGGCCGTGTTTGTTTATAATATTCATCCTGTCACGCGGCGCACCCAGAGCGTAGTGGGTTCGTAGACGGCATTCTTATCGAGGCGCTTGTAGGCGCGGTGCAGCTTGAGGCCGATTTCGTACTCTTCGCGCTGGATCTCGGCCATTTCGGTGCGCAGACGGTCGACCTTTTTCTTTTCGAGCTCGCGCTTCTGAAGAACGTCCGGGGTGGCCAGCAAGTTGTCAGTGGGCATGAGCTCGGTCATCTGCTTGATGCTTCGCTCAATATTGGTCCGCCGCTGGGCCAGGTTGGCCAGCTGGGCATTCAGCATAGCGACGCGGTCCTTGGCAGACATCTCGGGCGGCGCCAGCGGCAGGTTCTTGTGAATCGAGCCCGTGCCGTACTCGGACGAGTCGGCGCCGTCCCGCGGCGAGCCCGGCACATCCATCAGCTGGGTCTTGAACCGGTACGACGACTGTTGCTGACCATAGTACGTGCCACCACTACCACCATAGACACCGTCTGACGCGGTGCTGTCATCGCTGCCGCTGGCACCAAACGAGTCGGCACGACGGCCGTTCATCTGTGTGCCCGACGATGAGCGAGTGCGGCGCTCAGCACTGGTCCAGGGCGTCTTGAGACTAATGACGATGGGCTCGGCATTGCTCGGCTTGGAAATAGGTGTCGAAAAGCCCATGCGCGGCGGCCGCTTGCGGTTCATGACATTGCCGTCGTCTTCGGAGGCGCTTGTTGTTGCACGGCGGGTGGGCGACGACTGGTCCTCAGAGCCACCTCCGCGCGTGCGCCATACTGTCCTAGAGTCAGGAATGGGCGGCACCTCGGGCGCATCGCTCGGGTCGTAGTCGGCGACCGAGTCGTCAATCGTGGAACTGTATGTGGTGACGCTGAAGCGCGACACGGGCCGTGCCATATCGGAGGTGTTGTGGGCGTCGTGAACGACGGGAGCCGGCGGTGGCAGAGGGAGGTTGGGGTTGGGCCGATTGTTGTAGTTGAAAGGGTCATTCTCATCGTAGCTAGCGAGCGCTTGATGGGACGGGGCAGGCTTGCGGCGGATTCGCTGCTGGGAGTCCCTGGACGAGGGGCCAGCCGACATGGGAGGCGTCGGGTAGCCTTGCAGGCCATTGGCACCGGACGAAGGCGTCACAGGAGAAGACAACTTGTTGGCAGTATCTCGGAGGTGCGGCATGGAGCCCACACGCTTGCTGCTCTTGCGAGGGATCATGAGCGGCATAGCCGGTGCAGTATCCTGCACAGGGGCAACAAGCGTTGTCCGGCCGCTGGCGCCATGCCAAGCGGGACGGGTAGACACAAAGGCGTTGGCCGCCGGGTCTGTTGTAGATGAGTAGTCCCGGGCCGGAGCTTTGGGAGCAGAGACGGGTGAAGAGCCAGCTTCATAGTCGCCATACCCCGTCGGCGGAGCCACAGAGGAGATGCTAGAGTTTTGCACAGTGCGGCGAAGCCGGCTAGCAAAGTTGGCCACGCTCGCCTTGGTCTCCTTTGCAGTCGGCGCAGGGGTAGGTTCGGAGGGACTGGTGATGCTGGCTGTTTCGCCCTTGAGAGAGGCAAGGCTGTGAGCGTACTCGGCAGGCTTTACTTGGCTGGGACGTCCTTTTTGAGAGCTGGTCAGCTCGCCGGTCTGCGGGTCCCAGCGAACCTCACCGCCCTTGTAGCCACGCGTAGAGGAGGCAATGGAGCTGGTGCGTTCAGACATTTGCTTTAGCCGTTCTCTCGATCTGGCCTCACGCAGGGTCCTGGTTTCCGACTCCATCGTCGATGTCCGTTCACGACGCGAGGTCGGGGTGGGGATGCCGCTTCGCGGGGTGGACGACAGGCTGCTCATGCCGGCCGACTTTGAGGCCGACATGTCGAAGGGGTCGACGTCGGTGTCGACAGGGCTGATGTTGGGGTGATCTGCAGATCGGCTGTGATATCTGTAAGGGAGGAGGGGGGTGGAGAGACGACCGTTAGCATGCAACGTCTGGTGGTTCAAGGGACTGACACGGCCGAGAAAACAAATATAAAACAAAGGAACAATAAATATCAGACACGACAAAAACCGTGTGCTGATGAGTATGGCCACGATACTTACGTGGGTGTGAGGTCGGGCGAGCTCTCGGGCGACACGCCGTCCGCGTTTCTCAGATTCCGAGGCTGGGAGTACTTGTAGTACTGCTGGCGAGGATCGGGATATTGGGTTGGCGATTGAGTTTGCTGCGTATCGTGCTGCTGGGCCGTCCGTTGGCTGTGAGCATAGGTCTGGTACTGTGATTGCTGAGATGGCTGCGATGATTGCTGGTACTGCGACGGCTGCTGCGCGTCCAGGCTCACACTGTGCAGCGAGTAGATAGACGAGACGGGACGATGCACAATGCGAACGGGCTTTCGAGCAACAGCCTGCTGTGCTTGTTGAACCTCTGTTCTGCAGGAGGCGGATGCTGGGTTAGTATTTTTTTTTTTTCCTGACAGGAGGTAGCTTGGCAGTAATGCAATGCAGTGTGCCCTTTGGCAAGAGATCGGGGAAAAAAAAAGGGGAGGTATCAAGGGGCTTGTGCGTGTGTGACAAAGAACGCCAAAAGAGAGAGAAGAGAGAGACCGGGCCCCAGGCCGCACAGCAAAAAAAGCTGTGATAAGAAAAAAAAAAACCAAAAACGGAAACGAATAACTGAGAATGTGAAAAAAAATTTGGCGTAGTATGAAAGTAGTGGCAACGATGATGACAGTACACATACAACGATCAGACGCAGGGAAGAGGAACGTGCGAGCAGGCCTTGCTTGGGAGACGGCGATGGCGCGCAAGGGAAACAAGTAGGGGAGGAGATGAGGCCGGCAGCAGAGCAGGGGAGATTAATTTGCACCAGGAGAGGCGCGGTGGGGAATGCGACTGGCACTTTGTGGGGAGCCACCAAGGCCCAGCACTTGCTGAAGATGGGAGATACCGCGCACGAAAACGCGACATTTGCGACAAAAAGACGCGCGCAATTTTTTTTTTTTTCATTTTCCGTTTGGAGGGGGATGCGATCGAGACAGGTTCTGGGGATGGCGATGGGGAACGTACCGCGGCTGCTGATAGTCTTGTGCGTAATGTTGCGGCTGCTGGTACTGCGAGTACCTTTGATCGTGAGAGTACAAAGGTCCCGAGCCGGAGGCCGCGCGACTGTAACCAGCCATTGTCGCAAAAGTGCCGGGCGCGTCTTTTCTTCTTCTCTTTTTCTCCTTGTAAGTCGATGGGCCTTCTTTGGGATGGTCCCTGGGAAAAGTGTGTTCAACGGTCGCGGGGAATCGTCAAGATAAATGATGGCCCAGAGTGGCACGGCAGACGGCCGAAATGTCTCGGCCTGGAATGAACCTTTTCAATCCCTTGAAACTGGCGATCCAGCGCCTTGTCGTTCTGAAGAGGAACGAAGCTGTTAGATCTGCGCATCCCTAACTGCCTACTGCAGGCGATCAGTGGAATGCGGCTCACCTTGCGAGCCTGCTCGCTACTCGTATATCAGGCAGCGTTTGGTCAACGCTTTCTGGATAATGGTGATGCACCAGGCGTAATTCAAAGTCCACGGGGCTCGCCGGCGTCACTCGGAGAAAAGGAAGGAATGGAAATGAAAGCGAAGCGAAACGTCGAGGAGTAACACGTCGCAGACGGGAAACAGGATTGACGAGAACGAAATGTCTCGAGAATGCCTCGCACAAAAATCAGAAGGAAAAAAAAGGTAAGAAAAAAAAACATAAAATGGAACATGCTTGCACAAAATAAGCACAACCAAATGGAAAGGCGACAAACAAGAATAGAAACACATGAGCTAGCCCAGCAGCCGCCGTGCCCCTTTTCCGGGCTGAAACGCAGAACGAGCCCCAAAAGAGATGGGCAAGGGGAGGGGGAGAGGGTCATCAGCAATCCTACCTATGCAGGGGATTTCCGGAAGGCCAGAAGGAAGAAGCAATGCGCAGCCTGTTGGGCCGTTTGCGACAGGAGCGGATAGCGTCTCGTATGCTCCGTACAGAGCTATCCGTGCACTCCCACGTCGTATGGCGTCCCGAGAATCCAACGGTTCCATTGCTTTTGCTGCGTTCGGCCCCATCCAACGTCGACCATCAACAGCCGATACCCCTGTCTCCTGCAACGAGTGAGTGGCCAGTGCCAGAGATGGCAGCATCCACCATCAACTTGTGATGCACCATAGGAAGACAAAGCCAGTTTTGTTTATTCTGCTTCCCTGGACAGTTGGATCTCTGTGTTTTGTATCAGTTTCATTGTCCTTTTTTTTTCTGCCTCGGTAGTGGCGAGAAACCACTTACAGCGGCAGTTGGCGTGCACCGGCGCCTGGGCTAGGCAAAACGTTTTTTTTTTTTTTTTTTTTTTTTTTTTTGTTTTTT
>JAGKRZ010000589.1:0-10006 GCA_020002355.1 Intubia oerlemansii
CCCCCCCCCCCCCCCCCCCCCCCCCCATCGTCAACTGACGTCCCGCGCCGCCGACTTCTTCCAGTTCTGCCGGAATGCAAACTGCTGCTTGCCGAGAGACTACGGAGAAGCCTCCCTTTCTCCCCCTCCATCATCCATGGCCTTTCGGGGCATCCCATGGCCTTCCATGGCCAAAAAAAGTATGGAGTCGAAACATTCCCCGGTCGTCTATTCGTCCTTTTGTCTGGAGTTGCCCCCTCGTTCCCCCCGCGCGCCATCTGGACTCCTCCACCTTCTGACCTCCGATAGTGCGCAAAGTGCGCGTGCGGCCAGACTTGACAGTGGCCAGGGATCCTTCGGCGGTCCGCGCTAGCACCACTAAGACGAAAGTGACCTTGTTGCTATGTCTTTTTTGCTACTTCCCGCGGTCCGCTTACCACCACCACCACGCCCAGCAGCGTCCTCAACAAACTTATTAACGGTTACCTTCGCCCGCTTGCCCCGTCGCGCCGGAACTCCTTTTTATTTTCTCCCCCTCTCCTTCTTTCCTCTTTCCTCTTTCCTCTCTCTCTTCTTTTTTTCTTTTCCTTTTCTTTTGATTTTCCGTGTCTCGATCTTTTTCCTCGAGTGACACATCCTCTCTTCTTTCCCTCTTCCCTTCCTCCTCCTCCCCCCTGGTCGTTTTCTTCAGTCTTCCTTTCCGACTTTACCTACCCCGCCTCACATTCGGTTGACAGGCATTGTCGCGGTAAGCTTCCCTCTCCCGAGTTCCGACCCTGGCAGGCCAGTCTGAGAAAGGGGAAAACGGCTTTCAATTGCTCTACGTTTCCCTCGGAGCTTAAAGGGCTGCTCTCATCCTTCTACATTTTTTTTCTGGATTTTTGTTGTGAATTTGCATCTAACACTACTGTTCTGCTTTGCGCTTCCTCTGCAGAAATCGGCAGCGCGTCTTATTTCTCGGCTCATAGCATTCTTTTTTTTTTTGCCGGCACTAGCTCCAGCGAACGTGACCGCAAGCTCAACAACAGCTCCACGCCACAAAGCTCCTCCTTTGCTTGCAGGCAGCTCGTCATCTTTTCTTCACCCCTCACCAACCGCTTTCGACTTTTTATTTCCGCCATGTCTGCACCCAAGGTCCCCATCGTGGCTGAGGCCCACGAGGTCGATACTTTCCGTACGTTTTTTACTTGTTCGCTGTGCCATTTCTCCCCCCCCCCCCACCCCCCTTTTGGTGCTTTTGCTGGGTTTGCCAGCTTTTGCCAAGCTCTGCCAGCTGTTCAGGAGAGCCTCCTGGAGGTTTTTTTTACTGGCTGTCCCTTTCATCCTGTCCCCTCTTGTATTGCGCGGGCTGCTCGGCCCTTTTTATTGTTTTTCTCCGATTTTTGCGATTAATTGGCCGCACCAGCCAGGTGCTCGGCAAAGCTGGCCCCGTTACACTTTTTTATCTGTTTTTTTATCTTTCTATTAGCCGCGGGCTAAAGGGCACGTTACATGCAAGGATGTACCGTTTTTGCTAACAGCTATGTTTTGCAGACCCGCCGGAAAAGATGCTGGCTAGTATGTAAACTTCTTCTCTCACGTTCCCGTCAACGTTCCCGTCTACAAGGGCGGGGTCAAGCTCTTCAAGCTCTTCAAGCTGTCGCGACAATGGACGATGCCTTGTCGCGCATGCGGTTCACCGCGAGCTTTGAGGATGGCATGGAATAACTTGTCCATGACCAAATAAGCTTGCCGCGCGGCTACCAACTCTTCTTTTGGAGTGATGCGGATGAAAATGATATGCTAACAGTATGGCTCAGAGCACCCGTCTAAGCCTCATGTTTCCGGTAAGTAAAGGCATGACAGCGTCTAGCTGCTGATATTGAAAAACGATGAGAGGCGTGCCGCTAACCATCTTCTCCCCCAGGCATGGACGAGTACAAGACCATGTACGAGGAGTCTATCAAGGAGCCCGAGAAGTTCTGGGGCCGCATGGCGCGCGAGCTGCTCACGTGGCAGCGCGACTTCCAGACGGTCAAGAGCGGTTCGCTGCTCAACGGCGACGTTGCTTGGTTCCTCGAGGGCCAGCTCAACGCTTCGTACAACTGCGTTGACCGCCACGCTTTCAAGGACCCCAACCGCGTTGCCATTATCTACGAGGCCGACGAGCCCAGCGAGGGCCGCAACCTGACGTACGGCGAGCTTCTTCGCGAGGTGTGCAAGACGGCGTACGTGCTGAAGCAGATGGGAGTCAAGAAGGGCGATGCTGTTGCCATCTACCTGCCCATGATTCCGGAGGCGGTGATTGCCTTCCTTGCGATCACGCGTATCGGTGCGGTGCACTCGGTTGTCTTTGCTGGCTTCTCGTCGGACTCGCTGCGCGACCGTGTTCTGGACTCGCAGTGCAAGGTTGTGATCACGTCGGACGAGGGCAAGCGCGGCGGCAAGCTGATTGGCACCAAGAAGATTGTGGACGATGCCATGAAGCAGTGCCCCGATGTGCGCCACGTGCTGGTGTACAAGCGCACGGGCGCGGATGTGCCGTTCACCAAGGGCCGCGACCTGTGGTGGCACGAGGAGGTTGAGAAGTGGCCTGCGTACATTGCGCCGGAGCCGATGAACTCGGAGGACCCGATGTTCCTGCTGTACACGTCGGGCTCGACGGGCAAGCCCAAGGGTGTGATGCACACGACGGGTGGCTACCTGCTGGGTGCGGCGATGACGGGCAAGTACGTCTTTGACATCCACGACGGCGACCGCTACTTTTGTGGTGGCGACGTTGGCTGGATCACGGGCCACACGTACGTGGTGTACGCGCCGCTGCTGCTGGGTGTGTCGACGGTGGTGTTTGAGGGCACGCCGGCGTACCCCAACTTCTCGCGGTACTGGGACATTATCGAGAAGCACAAGGTGACGCAGTTTTATGTTGCGCCGACGGCGCTGCGTCTGCTGAAGCGGGCGGGCGACCACTTTGTCAAGCACGACATGAAGGACCTGCGCGTGCTGGGCTCGGTGGGCGAGCCGATTGCGGCGGAGGTGTGGAAGTGGTACTTTGAGGTGGTGGGCAAGGAGGAGGCGCACATTGTGGACACGTACTGGCAGACGGAGACGGGCTCGAACGTGGTGACGCCGCTGGGCGGCGTGACGCCGACCAAGCCCGGCTCGGCGTCGCTGCCCTTCTTTGGCGTGGAGCCGGCGATCATCGACCCGGTGAGCGGCGAGGAGATTCTGGGCAACGACGTGGAGGGCGTCCTGGCGTTCAAGCAGCCGTGGCCGAGCATGGCGCGCACGGTCTGGGGCTCGCACAAGCGGTACATGGACACGTACCTCAACGTGTACAAGGGCTACTACTTTACGGGCGACGGTGCGGGCCGCGACCACGACGGCTTCTACTGGATCCGCGGCCGCGTGGACGACGTGGTCAATGTCAGCGGCCACCGCCTGTCGACGGCGGAGATTGAGGCGGCGCTGATTGAGCACGCGGCGGTGGCCGAGTCGGCGGTGGTGGGAGTGTCGGACGAGCTGACGGGCCAGGCGGTCAATGCCTTTGTGGCCATCAAGGACGGCAACGAGGTCAACGACGCGCTGCGCAAGGAACTCATCCTGCAGGTGCGCAAGAGCATCGGCCCCTTTGCGGCGCCCAAGGCGGTCTACATTGTGCCGGATCTGCCCAAGACGCGCTCGGGCAAGATTATGCGCCGCATTCTGCGCAAGATTCTGGCTGGCGAGGAGGACCAGCTGGGCGACACGACGACGGTATGTTGGAAGAAAAGAAGACGACGCAAAAAAAAAAAATGAAGGGACACATTTGCTAACAAAACAACCACAGCTCTCGGACCCCTCGGTCGTCGACAAGATCATTACCGTTGTGCACGACGCCAAGAAGAAATAAACCGACTTTCCATTTCTTGTTTTTTTCTCTCAGCCCTCGAACCTTTAACCCTTTTTTCTTTTCTCCTTTTTTTTCGCTCTCATTTCGAAACTTGTCGATACTCCCCCAGGAAAGCAAGATGGCGGTGGACTCCCTTTTTTTTATGACGTCTTGAATTTTTTGTCCTTTTTTTTCTCCTCTGCCCCCCCGTTGTCGCTTTGTTGAATTTTGTCTCTTTTACGTTGTCATGTCCCATGTACATAGTTGGGCTTGGATTCTACGCAAAATATCAAATGAAAAAAAAAAAAAATACAATGCAAATATGAAAAAGGTGAGAACGAAATGTTTCGTTCTGTGGTAATTATTGTGTACGAGTAGTGTGCAATGTGATGCGAGATCAGGAACAGAGTTGCACGGAGACTTTGTTTTTGTGCGTGTCTTGTGCGGTACAGAGACCGGACAAAGTGAAACACGGGCATGCAGAGAGGGTGTTGCAGGTGTTGGCGGCTACATGCAACAGGGTAAACAGGGTACAATGGAAGATAAAATGTAAGATACAACATGTACGGGTAAAGACGCCCTCCGAGTAGCCGTGCTGAGAAATGCAGAGCCCTTGGTTGAAATGTGCTCCGGAAAGGGACTGGTGAATATAGCATCCCAATGTTCGGAGGCCATATGCAGATGATCGGGCGGAATGCATTGGATGAGGGGAGGGAAAGGGGGGATGTGCACAAAAGTGTTCTATTTTTAAATCTTTATTGAAAATCGGCGAGTTGGTTTTTTTTTTTTTTTTTTTTTTTTTTTCACAACGTATGAAGTAGGTTTATTCATACAGAGTACAATGTAAGATACATGTATTGCAAGAATACGGAAAGTGCACTCTCTTTTGCGGCCGGCTATAGACCGAGCAGGGTCCGAGAAATGGAGAAAGAGAGAAGCAAAGAAGCAAAAGACAAGACAACGTACGATAGATGACGAGGCCAAGCACGGCATTCTTTTTTTCTTCTTTTTTTTCTTCTTTTTCCTCTCCTTCAATAACGGTGTGGAGAGAACAAAGAGGTGAATCTTACGCGTACAAAAAGTGGACAGGTACCTTGGCAGTGTAAACTACGTATAAAACGTACTTGGGTTCATATCGGGGATATTTTTGGACGTATTCCAGCATTCTAGTAGGTATTCTGGGTGACAACCCTGCTTCATCCGCCTGCTCGATTCGATCCTCTTTACGGAATATACGAAGCACGCGGGCCATTCAGCTCATGCAGATGCACGCGCTGGTGGCTGCAACCAACAAAACGGCCTACAGGGCACTCCGTAGCCGACACAGAACGGTCTCAATGCTTTTACCGTGTAAGATACCTACCCCCCGTACCTATCATCCATGTACCAAGACACCTCAGCCCGCCGCGAGCAGTTTAGCTCCAGTGTCTTGGCAGCCTCATTCGCCAAATTCGCCACGCTCACGGATCACTGTCTTTTGCTTTTTGGGGCGTGTTGGTCCCAAGCTTGTCGCTCTTGCGCCTCGCTCTTCTCTCTTCTTGGCGGCCGCTCCACTGTTTTTTTCTACGGAGTAGTAGGCTTGTACCTTGCCGTATGGCAGTATCTTGTACTGCTTTGCGCGTCCATTCCCCCCCCTCCGCCCCCCTCTCCTGCTTCCTGCCACTCCTTCCACGTCAGCCTCTGATTTTTTTTTTCTTTTCAGGTTGTCTTTGATTTCGATCTCGGTTTGTCTTTTCGTGTTTTATTCTTATATTCTTATTTTTTTGTTCCGTATATTTTGATTTGTTTCCGTATTGGTTTGGTCTCAACTTTGTGCTTCTTTTTTGTGTGTCTCGTCTCACCCATTTTGTCTCATCGGCTTTCATCCGACGACCAGCAGCGCGTCTTATTGTCAACAAAGCAACATAATCAACAAACCTACGAGTAATCACCGAACCCACCACCACATCCATCCTCTCTTCACATGAGCGCATCAAACATATAACAGCAGCCATGCGACACCCTCGACCGGGGCTGTCAGCCTCTTTGCTCTTGTGTCTTGTTTTCCTTGTTGTCACACATCTCGCGACGCCCGTGTCGGCCTCGTCACGAGAACGCAATCCGCTCCGGACCATCTCGCGTGTCGAGCAGGCCGAGCTGCACACGCCGTCGCACCGCGTGCACGCGCTGTCGTCGTTTCAGCTGACGTTTGTTCTTCGCGAACAAGATGCAGACGACTCCGGACGGCCCGTGCGACTGCGCCTCTCGCCCAATCATGACATGTTTGGCGACGATGCGACCATTCAGCACATGGGCCCCGACGGATCGATCGTGGCGGTCGAGCCCATCAACCCGCTGGACCACCGCGTGTTTATGGGTAATGCCTTTGTCTTGGCCAGCGAAGACAAGGACGAAAACGACAACCACTGGGTGAACGCCGGCTGGGCCAGCATTTATATTCACCACGACGGCCAACGGCCCGTCTTTGAGGGATCGTTCCACCTTTACGGCGACCATCACCATATCCAGACGGCTGCCAAGTACCGCGACACGCGCGTGGCGGGCGATCCAGTGATTGAAAGTGGCGTCGACAATGACGATGACGATGACGACCACCACATGATTGTGTGGCGGGACTCGGATGTGCTGTCGGATGCAGACCTCCTCTTTTTTGATGACGACTTTACAGGAGGCGAGCTGCGCCGCCGCCGCCGCCGCCGCCGCAGTCTCGATGACAATGCAGACTTGGCCATCAACGCCTCTTCGTCCCTCGACCTGACCAGCTGCTCGGCAGACGGCCTGAACTTTAACATGGACGGGCTTCACCCAGTGTATTCGGGCATCGATGTGGACGGGACGACACCGGCGAAAAAGAAGAGGAGCAGCACCAGCGGCAGCTCGCTCAACTGGCTGTTTGGACGCAGCGACATTGACGGCACGGGCAACGGCAACGGCGGCACGGGCAACGCGGGCGGCATCAACCTGGCGTCGACGATTGGCAACCCGGCGGGCTGTCCGACGGCGCGCAAGGTGGCGCTGATGGGCATTGCGGCGGACTGCAACTACGTGGCGGCGCTGGGCAGCAAGGCCAACGCGACCAGCCACATCATCCAGCAGATCAACTCGGCGTCGCGCGTGTACGAGAACACGTTCAACATCTCGCTCGGCATCAAGAACCTGATCCTGCAGGACCCGAGCTGCCCGGACCCGTCGGCGGCGGCCAACACGCCGACGCCGTGGAACGAGCCGTGCTCGAGCACGCTGACCATCACCGACCGCCTCAACCTGTTTAGCAAGTGGCGCGGCGACTCGACCAACGACACCAACGCGCTGTGGATGCTGCTGAGCACCTGTCCGACCGACTCCGCCGTCGGCCTGGCCTGGCTGGGCCAGCTGTGCGTCCCCGGCGCCCAGTCCGACGGCGGCAGCTCCAACGAGACCATTGCCGCCACCAACGTCGTCGTGCGCACCTCGACCGAGTGGCAGGTCATGGCCCACGAGACCGGCCACACCTTTGGCGCCGTGCACGACTGCACCGCCCAGACCTGCGGCGACGGCACCGTCACGCGCCAGCAGTGCTGTCCGCTGACCGCCGACGCCTCCTCGTGCAACGCCGGCGGCAAGTTCATCATGAACCCGAGCACCGGCCCGGGCATCCAGGCCTTTTCTGCCTGCACCGTCGGCAACATCTGCTCCGCCATGGGCCGCAACAGCGTCAAGTCGTCGTGTCTGTCCGACAACAAGAACGTCGTCACCATCACCGGCAGCCAGTGCGGCAACGGCATCGTCGAGGAGGGCGAGGAGTGCGACTGCGGCGGGCCCGAGGGCTGCGGCGCCGCCGGCAGCGCCTGCTGCGACCCGGCCACCTGCAAGCTCAAGCCCAACGCCCTGTGCGACCCGTCCAACGACGAGTGCTGCTCCGACACCTGCCAGTTCGCGCCCGCCAGCACCGTCTGCCGCGCCAGCACGGGGCCCTGCGACCCGGCCGAGACCTGCTCCGGCAAGAACGCCACCTGCCCGGCCGACGTCACCTCGCCCGACGGCCAGGCCTGCGGCGCCGACGGCGCCGGTCTCGCCTGCGCCGCCGGCCAGTGCACCTCGCGGAACCTGCAGTGCCAGACGCTGATGGGTTCGGTGGCTTCCTCGTCGTCGCCCAACGACACGTTTGCCTGCAGCAGCCAGGGCTGCCAGCTGAGCTGCGCCTCGCCGCAGTTTGGCCCCAACACCTGTCTGTCCATGAACCAAAACTTCTTGGACGGCACCCCCTGCCAGGGCGGCGGCCACTGCAGCAACGGCAACTGCGTCGGCGCCTCGTTCACCCAGGAGGTCTCGGACGCCTTCCGCCACCATCTCGAGATTGTCATCCCCGTCGCCGTCGTCGTCGGCATCATTGTCCTGCTCGTCATCTCGTGCTGCATCAACAACATCCTCCGCCGTCGTCGCTACCGCCGTCGCGTCGCCCTCATGGTCCGCAACGGCATGGCGCCGCCGCCCGTCATGCCGAAATCAAGAATGTCGGGCTGGTTCGGCTTTGGCGGAAAGAAGCTGTCGAGACAGGCCGAGAATGGGAATGGTCCGTCGAGGGCCATGTTCTGGAAGCGCAGTCCCAACGCGTCCGCCACGCCCTCGCCTCCCATGATGAGCGCAAACAATATTGCTCCTGTGCCGCCGGCGCCGGCTGCGTGGTCGAATGGTATGCCGACGGCCTTTTACCCTTCGTCGTCGGGTGGTGGTGGTGGTGGCCCGCCTCCCGTCTATGCGCCGCCCTCGTCGCCACCGCCGACACATATGCGCGGCGCCATGCCAGACGGTGCAGCCAGTCCGCCGCCGCCCTTTCACTTTCAGCCAAGCATGGGCCGGTATGCATAGTCCCTTGATGTCTGGTTGACATTTATTTTTATTGTTTCATTTTATTTTATTTTTATATTTATTAAATATGGTCTGGACTATTTCGGTATATGGTCATTGTTATTTTATTCTGGATCTTGGGGGAATATTTTTGCCAATCTTGTACATAGTTTTTTTTTTTTTTTTCACGACGACACGAATATGAAAACAACGAAACAACGAGCAAACAAAAAAGAAAAATGAAGCAGGCAGAACAAAAAAAGTGAAATCATCAATGAAACCGTAAAAAACATGGACAATCAAATGTCTCATGTCTCTTCGTATCCGCACATCATTTCCATGAATCGAATGCGTGCGCCGAGGGTGCTCTATGTTGTTAGATATAAAAAAATAGAATGCCAATGCAATGTCAGTCTTGGTCGCCACGCACCACTCCCCAGTGCTGAGAGTACATGAGCAGAAGCTCTGGGCTGTCGAGGACGACGGCGGCGTGTCGACGGCGGTCGGCCGCCGTCCAGTCGTCGCCCGTGTTTGCGTTGGCGTTGGCATTTGTATTCCCACTACTCGCGCTTGCCATCAGCAAATCTTTGCCGCGGGCTTGCATGTCGCGCTCCATTTTTGACATGGACTGTTTCGATGGCGTCGTTGTCGTCGTCGTTGTCGTCGTTGTCGTCGTTGTCGCCGACTTGTTCTTTTGTCGAGCCTCGGCTTCTTGTCTCTCTTGTCTCTCTTGCCGCTCTGCGGCTTCCGTGCCCACCTCGTAATACTCGTAGATGAAATTGTTCATCGTGATGAGGATGAGAGAAGACAAAACAGAATGAAAGAAAAGAAAAGAAAAAAGGATAGTATTCCAAATAAAAAATAAACCTTTTCTCCGTCTTCCGTTCTTTTTCGTTTGCTTGTCAGACCTAGTATGCCATTGCTTGGCGCATGTGGCTGACTGGCTGACTAAGTAAGTCATCTCACGTTGTACGGCCTCGATAGTTTTTTTTTTGTCCTCTTTTGAGTCGGCTCCGTCAAATGATTTGCCGTCTTTTATTTGTTGTTTTTTTTATTTGCCCTCTTATTTGCTCTCTTATTTGCCCTCTTATTTGCCCTCTTATTTGCCCTCTTTCCCCCTCTCAGCAATACAGAATACAGCCCGAGCTTCACGATTCCGACAAGTTACTGTCTCTGTCCACCCTGTCCACCCATGGGTGCCTGACTTGCCGCACATATTCGTTACACAGGGGGGGGGGGGGGGGGGGGGGGGGGGGAAAGGTGTTCCCGGAGTTAAAAATGAAGATTGTGTACTCTGGAAGTGTCCTAGAAGAGCAACGAGAAGATCCCCAAAATAGGCGCCCAGTCCGT
>JAGKRZ010000060.1:0-80146 GCA_020002355.1 Intubia oerlemansii
CCACTACAACCCCCCCCCCCCCCCCCGCGCGCGCCCGCTTCTTGGCGTTTTGTGGGCTTTGTTCTCGGACTCGCCTTTCTCCAAGAAAATCAAAAATTCCCAATCTCCAATTTACGACGAGACCAGGTCGATTGGGGGACATTGGACCTGTCTAAAAAGAGGCAGGTGTCCGTGCTGTTCATGTGTGTTGTCTAATAGGTACATGATGACCATGCTGTCGATCCGGCAGCTTTCCCCACCACCTACCATGGAGCTCAAAAGGTGAGGAGAAGCGACGTGCCCTGCATAGGTAGGATAGAGTGCTTCATGCTTGATGTGTTTCATGTCCCCCGCGGCAGAAGCCCCACGCTTATTTCTTATCTTCTTTTTCTTTTCTTTTTTTTAATTCTTCGTCTTGTTTTTATTCTATATATCTCAGTTCACGATGGATGCGGTCGCCTTGCCCGTCATCGGCGTCCCCGGTGGCAGAAGCAAAGGATGGACAAACAAAGAGGAAAAAGCCGAAAAAGAACAGACATTGAATCCAACAACCTACCTAGGTACCTCCTTAACAAAAGCACTCACACGAATCCATCACACGATACACTTATGCTGGTATGCACCTACAGAATGGCAAGGCTACGTGACTCGGGATTCACCCGCAAGGGAACATTACAAATCTGTTACAAAGTATCAGCCGCAAAATCAACGTCGTACAGAATCCATGGTACGAAAAAAGCAAACAACGGCATTATATGGGCGTTCCTGGCCGTTTCATTGTACTCCGTACAAAATAATCACGTGCCTCGAGTCAAACAAGAAAGAGCCTCGACTCGGTAGAACCAGAAAAAGAAAACCAAAAAAAAGACAAAAAAGAAAAAAAGAACCGATCGTCAGAGAGCTGGTTTTGCTTCATGTTCCATGATGAAACTTGGGGTTCGGAGGGACTTTTATATGGATTAAATGCCAGCTCTCCCGACAACACTGCAGTCGTTTTGCTGGGATGCCGTACGCCGTACTTCCTTGACACATGCCAGGTCTTGTGTATCGTCAACCTAATGTTTTGGAGTGCTCCCAGAAGATACATGTACGGGAGTAAGATACCGCATAAAAAAGATACTTTGGTACTTGCTCTATTTGCTCCATCTGATGCCTGGACAAGTCTCCGCTGCGGCTGGCTCCATCTCACGCGCGCGCGCCCCCCCCTCTGTGGCCGAGTTCATAACCACGATCGCTCCTTCCGAGTGACATTTTTTTTGTCTTTTTTTTTCGCTCCTGCCATCAATGAGGTATGTGTGGTATGGGGAACGGGATCGTGCCTTCTTTGAATTGTCGCGCCTGCCCTGGTTGGTGGTCCTTTGCACATGTTTTCTCCTATCTCCTTATTTTCTTCTGTTGCTCCTTCCGTTTTGTGTCAGCCTTTCGCCGCCTTGCTTCTGACGAAACCTTGCACCAAAATATAAGAGACTCGTCCATCCCAGTTTGGCGCGTGATCGTCTTCTTGTCTTCTTATTTTTCGCCTCCATCCGTCTCTCCCTTCCATTACCGGTACCGCCACCCTTGTCTGATCCTGTCTTGAGTGTCCTGTGCTCTTGGTTCGCGAGTCCTCGCGGCGGCTCTTTCCAGCACCCGCCGTTCCGACCTCCGTTGAGAATACAAAGAAGAGGATCGGCAACTCCCATTGTGGGACCCGCCCAACCGGTCGCTCCTTCCCGGCGAGCGCAACAGCCTTTCCACTTTCCGTCGTGCCTATTTCACCCTCTGCTACGAAATACTTTTTTTTGTTTCTTTTTTGCTTCTTTGTTTCATCCGGCGCTGCCTCCGACGCCACAGTCGCATTTTACACCCATATCCATCCATCCCGCCACTGCTCTTATCGCCCACTGCATGCTCACATCCAACAGCGGCGCACACCTCTCACTGCCTCCCTTGCAACGTGTCGCGGCGCATTCCGTCATATTTACACATGGGCGTCTCCCAGGCGCGCAATTGCTCTACCGGCCAAACCCCGAATTCTTCTCCAATCGCCAGGACAAGAACACACCAAACACCTTCTCAAACCGTCATTCATCGTCTGCGACCGCCCATATACGCGCACGTGCTCAGCAACCATGAGTGCATCTGCAGCCGATGCGGCTGAAGCGCCGGTGCTGCAGGTGATTGTACTGGTGGGTAATTCTTTGTTCCTGTGGCGAAAATATGCATCAGATCTCGAGATCTTGAGATTCTGAGATCTTGAGATTGCGACATCTCCAGGATCTACGGCAAAACGAATGATCCTTGTTCTCTTGTCGACTGACCGCTTTGTTGCAGGGCGCAGGTGGAGGACCGCACGAGTTCAATACCACGGCATTCCTCGTGCGCGCAACATCAGAGGGATGGCGTAAGGGCTCCCTGGTAGCGCTGGACGCAGGCGTCATGATGGGATCGATCACGCGCATCCTTGAAGAGTCCATGCCGCCCGGACTCGGCACCGCAGCGGCGACAGCAGTCACGGCCGATGCAGGCGCCAAAAAGACAAGAAAGAGCAAGCCAAAGGAACAACAGGAAAAACAGGAAAAACAGGAGGACCTGTCTCTGCCATACACCCTCACAACGGGCCCATTTGCCGGTCTGCAAATCCCCTACTCGTCTGCTCACGCCAATGCATCCTATATCCAGAGCGCCCTCGTCGACACCTTTCTCATCACGCATCCTCACCTCGACCACATCTCTGGCTTTGTCATCAACACGGCCAATCTGCCTGGTGCGCGGCCAAAACGGCTTGCCGGCCTGCCATCCACCATTGCTGCTTTCAAGACGCACATTTTCAACAATATTATTTGGCCCAACCTCTCGGACGAGAACAATGGCGCTGGTCTTGTGACGTATATGCGCCTCGTGGAAGGCGGCTCGCCTGCCATGGGCGACGGCGATGGCCGCGGCTATGTCGAAATCAGCGACAGCGTCTCTGTCAAGATTTGGAGTGTCAGCCATGGCCACTGCATCGAAAAGCACAGTCACCGTGGAAGTGGTGCGTCATCGCGGTATGGCAGTATGGACGCTACGAGCACGATGGGCGGGACCGGCGGCGGGACCGGCGGCGGCAGTGGTGGCACCAACGCACACGGTTCGGGCCATCTTGGTGCGACTAGCAGCGCGCCGTCTCCATTGGCCGGGCCAATGAATACACAACAGCTGCAGCAGCAACCGTCGTCTCAGCCGCAACCACTTTCTCTTGGACAGTCTCCATCTCCATTTAGTCTGCAGCGGCGAGACAGCCATGCCCACCTCAGCATCCCGTCTCGTCGAGGCAGCTCTGGCCCTCTTGGCCCTCTTGGCCCTCTGCAGCAAACATCGACGGAAAACGTCTGCGTCTACAACTCGAGCGCCTATTTCATCCGCGAGATACACACGGGCCGCGAAGTGCTCATGTTTGGCGATGTCGAGCCGGACTCTGTATCGCTGTCGCCGCGGAACGCGCAAGTCTGGCTCGAAGCTGCGCCCAAGGTCGCTTCGGGCAAACTGGCCGCCATTTTCATCGAATGCAGCTATGACGACGCCCAGCCACTCGACCGACTATACGGACACATGACGCCGCGATTTGTTGCCGAAGAGATGGCCTGTCTAGCAGAAAATGTCCGCCAGGAACGGCTGGTTCGCCAAGAGGTAGAAAGGGTACCGTCGGAACAACCAGAACAGCCAGAGCAGCCAGAGCGGCTTGCATCACCAGAACAGCCCGACCAAAGTCGCGACGGCCGCAAGAGAAAACGATACGGCGGCGACGAGCATGCCGGTGAGCATGCGGCGTCGGCTCTAGGCGCGAATATGCGCGCCGCAGGAGACACGCAGCCATCGCGCACGGCGAGCCATAGCCGGCGCAAGATTGAAGACAGCGGAGCCAAGACGGACACGGCTGATGTTCCAGTATCACCCAAAACGCTGAAGCCCAATGCTGTCGCCGGGCCCTCCACGAGCGAGGCAGGTGCTGGTGCTGGTGCCGTTGCCGACAGCGATCTTCCAGCCATGCCATTGATGCAGACGGCGTCGGGATCAGTGTCACGGCCTGCCCCGCTGCCACTTCAAGGACTGAAGGTGGTGATTATCCATATCAAGGAACGATTGCGAGATGGTCCAGCACCGGGCGAAACGATTCTACAGCAGCTGCAAGCTCACGAGGAGCACAACCCTCTTGGCTGCGAGTATATCATATCACATGCCGGCCAAAGTTTATTCTTTTGAGACAGAACCAAAAAGTGAAGGGCTGGGAAGGTGTGAGCGTTGAAAAACAGACAAAAACAAAAACACGAAAGCAAGACATTCCCGTTTATGATAGCTTTTATGATGCAATGAATGAATTTATATATTTTTCAGTCATCCAATACTTGTTGGTCGTTGTGGTCTAGCTGTTAGCTGTAGCTCGTGGCGGGTACACTTTTCCGGGACAGGTTCGTCTACCAACAACACCTCTCGGTCCATTGTGAGTATAAAGCCGGACAACATAATCCTAGGTACCCAAGTAAAAGTACCGACACCACTCGACTCAACAGATTTATTTATCTTTTATTCTATTATTGTTCTTCTTTTCACCCACCAGTCATGGCCGACTCCTCTACATCCGAGACGGTCAGCATTGTCATGTTTCTTCGACGGCTGCCGAGCCTGACGCTCGAAGAGTTTTATGACCACTGGGGTAACAAGCACGGCCCGCTGGTCAAGCCGTGGGCTCTCCAGCACGGTTTCACGGGCTACCGTCAAGTCCACCTGCGGCCGGCACTGAACGGTGGACGTGGAGCAACTGGAGCAACTGGAGCAACTGGAGGAACTGGAGGGAGCGATATCCCCGAGATCCCATCGGGCGACTGGGACGGTTGTGCCATCTTTGAGCACACCAGTCTCCAAGAGTACGAGGCGGCCTTTGCCGACGAGTACTACAAGACGATCATCTCGCCCGACGAGGACAAGTTTGTCGACAAGAAGCACGGCGTCCAGCGGTGGCGGGGACATGTTGTAAAGATTATATAGCGGGTGGGGTGGGCTGGATTTGAAAATAAACTTTTTTTCATTTGTTTTCCGCTCTATTTTTGTAATGCTTGCTTAATGATACCGACGGCTTCGGCCGAGACTTCATGGCCTTTGCGCCAAGTATAGAGGGCCACGCCGTGAGGCGTCAGGAGATCCTGCGCATGAGCCAGCCGGCGCCGCCACATGTCGACCTTTTTGTTCAGGGGAGGGTTCGTGCCGGGCGTGGATGCAGAGGCAAACGTGCCAGCATACGATGACGACGCTGCGCCTGCAGCTGCTGCTGTTCCGGATACTCCAGAAGATGGCAGCGGCCGGGCATGGCTCTCGTCGACATCCCATGTCTGGACACGTTTCGGCAGGGGCGGAGGGACATCCGGGTCAGGCGTCGCCGGTGCGATCGGTGCGATCGGTGCGATCGGTGCGATCGGTGCGATCGGTGCGATCGGTGCTGTCACTGTATTTCCGCTGCCGCTGGTGGTGCCACTACTGGGTCCCGAGCCAACAGCTTTGCGCCGTGGCGTCGGCGGTGGGGGTGGTGCACCGCGCGAAGATGTAGAGGGAGTGGGCGACGGGGTAGGTGCTGGCGACGGTGACGCCGACGGTCGTGGAGACTCGGCGGGTGCAGTCGTCGCCGAAACAGAGACGGAATTCGACGTACTTGCCGTGTTGTTGACAGCAAGAGAGCTCCGAAGGGCCATGGGCTTGGCCGGCCGCGGAGGAGCGACAGGTTTCCGCAACGGGACAGTCGACGATGGTGTCGATCCAAAGCCCGACATGCTGGCCAACCCTGCCGCAGAGCTTCCCGGAGGAGGTAACGATGCTGAAGGTGTCGATGCGGGGGCGTCGCCTGGTTCGTCGAGATCAATGAGCGTGCCCATAACCGGACCCTCGGGAGCCGTTGGACGTCGTGGAGGTGGTGGCGGGGGCGGGACTTGCTGTTGCTGCTGCTGCTGCTGCCTTTGTAGTTGTGAGGGGCGTGGCGACATGCGCGGAGGAACGGCGGCAGCGGCAGCAGCAGCGGCGGACAATGTGACGGGCCCTGACGAGGATTCAAAGTAGCCCGGCTGTTCCGGTGTGGTGACGTCGCGGATGAAGATGGCCATAATGCGGCCAGGGTGAGCCAGCGCGAGTTCCGTGTAGACCTCGAGATCGGCCTCGCCGCTGTCGCCGACGAGCAGGAAGCGACGGTGGGGGAAATCGCGGAGGATCTTTTCGAGCGTTGCGCGTTTGCGCTCGGCGACGGGCTCAAAGATGCCCTGGAGCATGCCGCTGTACTGCTTGAGATGCAGCGGTCCACGGGGCAGGCCGGCCAGCTTGAAAAAGGTGGTGAGCATGGGGAACAACTGCCAGGGGCTGTTGGAGCAGTAGTGGAACTGGACGCCGAGGTCGGCCATGGCCGTGTACCATTCGCGCGTGCCCTCGACGGCCATCTCGGCGAGGTCGCGGACAAAGGTGCTGCGGAAGATCTCGCGCGTGCCCAGGGAGATGTTGGACGACTTGATGGTGTCGTCAATGTCGCTGATGACGCTGACGCCGCGGTCTTCGACGAGGTGGATGGGCGCCACAGTCGACAGCGGATCGGTCAGCGCATTGACGAGCATGGTCTCGCCTCCCACCATGTCACGGTCGCGGCCATAGTACGAGCTTCCGCTGCCGCTGCCGCTGCCATTGCCAGAGTACTCGGCGCCATTCACAGGACCCTTGGCCACGAGAACGCGCACATGCGTCGGAATAAAGTCGAGGGCTGCGCAGGTGGAAAAGTGGCCAGAATCGGACGTGATGACGGTGCGCGACTGCGACTTGTCGCCGTTGTAGAAGAAGAGCGTCACGGGCTGCTGAGCCACGGCCGTCGTCAAGAAGGGGCCCAGTCGGGCCATGAGGTTGGCATTGGCCACGGCAGCTTCGGCTTCTGTCATTTCTAGTGCTGCTACTCCTGCTGATGCTGAGGTCGAGGCACTTGCGTTGATAGCGAGACTTGTGGTGCTAGCACTGCTGACGCCACCATTGAGTGCCCACGACGACGGAGGTGGTGGTGGCCTGCGCGTGTGTGATGCACCGTCGTCAGCAAGGCCGTCCTCATAGCTGGCCGCCTTGTCCGATGACTCGCTGTATCCTCCGCGAGCAGCAACGCCGGCCTCGGTCTGGCCGCGACGCTCAATAGCCTCGGCTTCCTTGATGATCCTTTGCGTCTCACGCAGATCTTCGCGGCCACCATCATCCCCTTCGTATGGTGTGCTCGTCCCCGACGCGGACGCGGACGCGGACGCAGCCGCAGACGCAGATGTTGGCGTTGCAAACTGTCCTGGCGCCGGAATGCCGCTCAGCCGTCGAGCAAGGCCAATCAGGATCCGGTTCTTTCGTGTGAGGGGGCCCTTGTTCTCGAGGTAGAGCCAGCCGTGGACATTGACGTCCACGACGGCCTTTTCATCCTCCATTCTCGCAAACTCTCGATGCCAGTCTGGTGGGCCCCCAGCCCCTGCTCCAGCTCCAGACGGTTGCTGTGAGCTTGATTGCGTATTTGGACGAGACTTTTTCACATGGCGAGTTGCATACATGGGAAAGAGAACCATTTGCGCATCGCCGCCGACGGCAAAGTCGACGTCGGGAAAGGCGCCGGGGATGCTGGGCGGCCGGTCGTCCTCCCAGTCGGCGCCCGTGCCGTCGATGCCGCGCGTCGAGCCGTTGTACGAGTTGTTGTACTGGTCACGGAGCTCGCTGGCAGCCGCGACGCCGGCGCGGTAGACAGTGGTGGCCATGGCGGCAAAGCGCCGGCGACGGGCACCCCGTTCGCGCTCGGCGTACATCTTGAGGGAGGGCTGGCTGCTCGACTTGCGCCGTGCTCTCTGTTCCACTCGGCCAACAAGAAAACGATAGGCGCGCAGGTGTGCTCGCTGGCGATATCGCGGAAGCGTTTCAAGACGGAGTCTCCAATACTTTTCGCGCAGGGACGTCCGTGGAGAGTGGGGAGCGTACGGCGACGGCTGTGCAGAGCTGCGGGCGGCGCGATAGCCAGCCAAGAAAGATTGCTTGTAGACTGAGAGCCGTTCGAGGACGGATGATGTGGTGCTTGCTGGCGAAACGCGTCGAGATAGAGCGGACTTTTGAGCAGGCCGGGGCCGTTTCCACGCAGCCGTGGCGCGCGATGACGAGCGCAGGCGCGGGAAGAAGGGGGATCTCCAAAAAGGAGCCACGGCAACGATGCGCCGTGTCGGAGGGACGATGGTAAGAGGGTGTCGATACAGTCGGGACGGTCAAAGAGATGGACAAGTTCGAGATCTGCCTCGAGGACAGCTGTCGAGGCTGGTGGACGCCGCGGGGCCCCTGTCAGATGTCGCCAAGCATACCTGGCCCGACACCGACCTCCAGGGCAACGCTAAACGCTATCGATGCTGTAACAGTGCTTCAAAGACGCCGCGATATTAGCAATGTTGGTTGCTGGTCAGGTTGAAAACAGATAAAAATCCAAAGAGTCCCATTCTGGAAGTTCTTGTCCCTCTCTTGTCCGTAACGGCGGAAGGAGCGCCAGGGACGCGGCGGTCGACACACGGCTGACTAGCACGTGCGTCAGAGTGACCCACTAAAAACGGTGAGGCCGGCGGGCAAAGAAGCTTAATACAAGTGCTCCGAGCTTTTATGCTTTCCACCGTGTGTTGCTGCAGGTCTAGAGTTCTTGAGTGTGCATGCTGCATGATGTCAGAGAATTTTAAATGCTTTGAAGTTCTCTCAATATGTTGCATTGCTTAACCGATGCTGTCACTGTTAGCGATGCTGTACAACTCGACGCCGATCGTCAGACACTACCGCCCGAGTTTGTATCACGTGACACTTATAACAACGTCTCGACGACAATCACCATCACCATCCTCTCTGTTGACATGCTCTCGCTGGTGTCGTCTTTTTCACGTACGGCCATAGATACTGGAAAGCACGGGATCCCGTCCGCTCTCCCCTAGTTAAACCAGTAATCGGTGGATTAGTAGTTGGGTCGGTGGCGACCAGCGAATACCCGCTGCTGTACGTTTATTTTTGATTTTTGATTGTTTTTGTTCTTTTTTTATTTTGGGTTTTATAAGCTCTATTAGAGTAGGTAGGTATGAGAGGAACCTACACACATGAGGTATGGTTGCAAATCAACGCTATGGAAATTAAAAAGTAACCGTTGAATATTGATCAGCCACGCCCCCTCCTTTGTTCACCGACCGCCACTTTATGGGTTTCTTTTTTTTTCTTTATATATATAGATATTCCTTTCTACTTCGACTCATCAAGATCATCGTGGTCGGTCACGACGGCGTTCAGCTGGGCATCAGCCGGGACCGTCGCAGAGGCAGAGATACCAGTGCCGGCCAGCAGTTGCGCGCGACTAATGCGACGACCAGCAGTGGAGCGCGAGAGACTCGTGGTTGTTCTGATGGCGCGATTGTTGACATGCGGCCGCTTGGGTTTCCATCCAGGGATCTTGGCTTTGATCTTATGAACGTGGTCCTGGAGGATCTTGCGAGGCTCTTTGATTCTGCGCAGTATGGTGGCCCGCTCGCGCGCAAGCTGTTCAATGACAGAGTCGGCAGCCGCAGAGATTTGCTCGTTGATCGCGAGCTCGGCTTGCTCCAACTCGCTCAACTCGACCGGCTTGTTTGATTTGTTTTGGCCATCAGCAATGCCACGCTTGATTCCCGTTGCCACTGCCACGCTCTTTCCGGCCGAAACGACAGCGGCCAGGTCGGCGAGCTTCTTGACGGCAACCTCGATATCATCGGTTGGCTTCGGCAGGGGGAGCAACGCCTGAGTGCCGGGCGTGAGCTGCCTGAAGTCGATATCTCCAGGGTCACGGGCAGGACCGCCAAACAGCTCGGCAAAGGTGGGCTTGTGGGAGGCCATCATTATGATGATTGTGGCAATGCGTGAAAGCGTCGAATGAAATTGTAAAAGAAGGATGAGGTGGGTGGTGAGGTCAGCCCAAGGGAAAGAGTGCAAAGAGTGGAAATGGAGGGCGGTAAACAGTGTGAAAGTCGTTTGATATTGACCGTTTTGTGCTCCAATATGAACAGCTGTGTCTAGGATCCATGCATTGGATATATAGGTACCTATATATGGGTATATATGTTTCGGTGAGTTGTCTTTTCCAGATGGGCTTTGTACCTTGTCATGGATTCCATCCCACATTCACGTTGACTTCACTATACAGTCACCCTCCACTCTACTCCTGCTCCAAGCTTGCTTTTGATTTCCTCGTTTTTTCTCAGTTTCGTTTCACTTCCCTTTCGTTGATAGTCGTTTCTAAAGTCGTTTCAAGTCTCTTTGAATGGCAAGACGCTTTTATATTTACAATATGAAACATTGGATGCCTGAAAAAAACACAAACAAAACGAATAAAAAAATTAATCCATCCTATGGAATCAGATTACCGCTTTCCGCCCTTGGCTTTACCCTTGCCTGCTCCCGCCTTCTTGGCACCACCACCACCACTGCCTCCTCCCGACGCTGGTTTCATCACCTTGCCGCGCGTGTTGGCCAGCGCCTTCTTTTCCTGCTTGAGCTTCTGGCCGCCCTTGCCGGCAAGACGGTCCGCCTTGCTGTCGAGACGCTTCATGTCCTTGTTGCTGAGCTTGCCGCCCTTGGACTTGCTCTGCTTGAGTCTCTCGCGCAGCTTCTCGACGCCGTCCTGGGCGGCGTCCTGCTGGCCAGCCTTGCGCGCCAGCTGCTTCTTGGCCTCCTTCTCGCGGCCCGTCTCGAACCACGTCTTCTTGGGCCGCGCCAGAATCTCCTCGCGGTGCTTGAGCATGTTCTCGCTGCGCGTCACCTCCATCTCGGCCATGGCCAGCTTGCGCATCTCGCGCTCGTCCTCGAGGACGGCCTCGAGGTCTTCCTCCTTGGAATCGATCAGCGCCTGGCACTCGTCGGCCGCCGACGGGTCGATGGAGCGGCTCTTGATAATGTAGTTGGGGGAGTTGCCGCCCTCGCCGTTGCTCTTTCCGCCGGTGCCCTTGCGCATGGCCTTGGTGGCGCCGCGCACAAACTTGCGGTCGGCCTCGGCCACGAGCGTGACGGCCACACCACGGCGGCCCGCGCGAGCCGTACGACCGATGCGGTGGATGTAGTCCTCGAGCGTCTTGGGCACCTCGTAGTTGATGACCGTCTTGACGCCCTTGATATCGAGACCACGCGACGCCAGGTCCGACGCCAGCAAGAACTTGGCCTCGCCTTTGCGGAACTTTTCCAGACTCGCCGTGCGCTCTGCCTGCTTGATGTCGCCGTGCAGCTCGACCGTCTTGAGGCCGAGCAGCTCAAAGAGGATGCGCACCTCGTGGATGCTGCGCTTCTCGCGGAAAAAGACAATGCAGTGGTCCTCGTACAGGTTCTTGCACAGGTACAGCAGGTAGCCCAGCCGCGATCCCTCGCGGCCCTCGCGCAGACGCACAAACTCTTGCGTCAGCGTGCCCGCCGTGCGCGCATTGGCGTCCGCCATCACGCGCACCGGCCGCAGCATGCCCACGCGGATCAGGTCGTCCACGGGCGCGCTCATCGTCGCCGAGAACAGCATCGTCTGGCGCTGCCGGGGCAGGAACTTGACAATCTCGTTGAGCTCGTCGGCGAAACCGTCCTGCAGCATGCGGTCGGCCTCGTCGAGCACCAGAATCTCAACAGCGTCCAGCGCAAAGCCGGGCGTGTTGCGCATGTGGTCGATAAAACGACCGGGCGTCGCAATCACAATGTCGGGCCGCTCGCGCAGCTTGGGCTCGCTCGCCTTGAACGACGTGCCACCAATCGCCAGCACCATCGTGATGCCCGTAAACTTGGACAGCTGCACGGCCACCTGGTGGCACTGCAGCGCCAGCTCGCGCGTCGGCGTCAGAATGACAACGCGCGTCTTGGGCACCTTGCTCGGCCGGTACAGCAGACGCTCAAAGATGGGAAGTAAAAAGGCTGCCGTCTTACCCGAACCCGTCACGGCCTGGCCGACAACGTCCTTGCCGCCCACGGCAAACGGCATCGTCTTGGCCTGGATCTTGGTCGGCCGCGTGAAGCCGGCCGCGGCAACCGCCCGCAGAATCGGGCGCGAGAAGATGCGCATCGCCTCAAACGAGGGCAGCGACGACAGCGCGCCGCCGTCAATGTTGTCGTCGTCCTCTTCATCCTCGTCCGCCTGGCCGTTCTTCTTGGCCGCCTTGCGCTTCTCCTTCTCTCCGTCGGCGAAGAATGCGTCTTGACGTGCCTTTTCCTCCTCGTCTTCCGACTCGTCCGAGTCTGAATCCGAGTCATCTTGAGTAGCAGCAGCAGCAGCAGCGCCACCATCCTCGCTGTCCTCCGCATCCTCCTCCTCATCCTCGCCCTCTTCGCCTTCCTCCTCGTCTTCATCCTCATCATCCTCATCAACAACACCCTCCTCATTTTCATCATCCTCGTCCTCGGAGTCGGCACCCATGCCAAAGCCATCTTCAGCAAGGACCTCGTCGTCAAGGTCGACATCGACTTCGTCATCTTCCTCCTGCTCCTCCTCTTCAACCTCCTTCTTGGCCTTCTTCTCCTTCTTGCCATTCGTCTTCTTCGCCTTCGTCTCCTTGGCCTCCTTCTCGCTCTTCTCCCGCCGCCGCTGGATGATCGCATCCAGGTCCACAATCCGCTCAGCGCCTATCCACTGCATGTCGCTCTTGGCCATCGCCGCGGCCTCCTCATTGTTCGCCTCGTCATCGTCGAGATGCTCGTCGCCATCCCACACAAATCCAGGGTCGAAATGCTGCCGCTTGTTCGGGTGCAGCTGCTCGTCTTCCGTGTCCGATGCCTCGTCAGAAACCTCCTCGTCATCTTCGATCGTGCGGTAAAACTCCGCCTTGCGTTTCTGGGGCGCCATTTTTTTTTTTTTTTTGCGTTGTTCAATTTTCAAGGATGGGGGTAGGAGTCAGAGGACTCGAAATGGGAAATGTCGTCGTGGCCCCCGTTGTCCGCAAAAGAAGGCGTCCCTGCCGAAAACGACTTTCCATCCTAGGTCCAAACTTTTTTTCTGCCGGGCAACACAAGAAAAAAAGGCGGTCTGCCAGGGGTTCCACTTTTTAGTCACCAGGTACAAGGGTACACACAGTAGGTACCTCAATTGCGCCAACCATGTCTTGCGAGTTGAGATGGACATTCAAAATCTTGCACCACAATATTTTGGGATTTTTTTATTTTTTAAAAATATTTTTAGACTTTTTAATGTCTCTATAAAATCAGATGTATGCTTGTTACAGGCTACCATACTCGTACAGGTATAATCATGCCTGGGCGGTATCAATTCCAACGCAAATATTAGTATTAGATATTCTGTTTTGAAAATCACGCTGAAAAAAAAACTTGAAAAAAAAACTTCACCAAAAATAAACGAAAAATAAATCAATGTTGAATTTCGGTAAGAATAAATATACCTAGGTAGTTGAAGATTATATTGAAAGAATGCATTCCATATGTAATGATACGTCTTCACGAGAATGGACATGTTTATTCACAGCTAAAATACCCTCGGTTCAATGGCCTAGCCTACATTCCAGCCACAGCACCAAAACAACCTATGCACTTATATAATATGGCAAACAGTGATAAAAACAAGAAAAAAACTCCATGCTATGCATTTCTCTCATCTCCTTTCTTTTTTTTTCTTTCTCTCGTCTACCGGGGTATCTGACAGAACCAGCAAAGCAAAAAAAGCATCATATCAAGGCATCATAAAAAAAAAACACAAAAAAACATCAGCACCGAGACGGAAAAAGGAAAAAAAGGAAAGATCATCCGACAGCCCGATCCTGGCTGATCCTGCCCTATATATACATTTGGAACGCCTTTCTTTCTTTCTTTCCATTCTTCACAGGGCCCATTACCATCCGAGTGTTTCCAGTGTCGTGCGCACCTCAGGGGTGCTGAGAGCCGCCACGCCCAGAGACCGTGTCTGCGAGCCGTGACGCAGCCGCTGCACACCCATGGACACCTTCCACGCCTCCTCTTGGTCAACGACAAAGAGGTAACGCTTGCCATCCTGGTCGCGCACGGTGGCCCGCAGCAGGTGCAGACCTTTGCTCGTGGCGTCCTGCGACTGCGCGTCGGGAGCCACCAGCGTGTCGCAGAGACCGAGACCGCACAGAGCCTTGCACTCCTGCAGCATGTCGCCCACGTAGGAGTTGGCACTCTCGTCTGTCAGCGGCCGCGGCTGTCCGCGCGCGCCGGCGCCCGAAAAGGCCTGCTTCCACGCCGACCGCGAATGCGGGTTGGGTGCTTTGCCCGTCTTGGGCACCGTGGGCGAATTGGCAAGAGCCACAGCGTGCGCCGGGCACCACACCTCAACCAGCTTCAGGGTCCAAGCCTTAACGTCCCATTCGCGCTGGGGCATGCCTCGGACGTCATCGTCGATAAACAGTCCCTCCGTCGTGATTCGCAGAATCAGTCCGTCGGTCACAGGGGCCATGCCGGACATGAGATGCGATGACGGCGTCTTGGCAAACTGGTTGAGGAAACAGTACACGGCCCGGATGACAATCTTGTCGGGGTCATTGGTTGTGTATGGCTGCCGCATTGAGGGGGGCGGGCTCGTGTGCGATGTCGAGTGCGACGGTGTCCATGACGACTCGGAAAAATCAGACACGGAGTTCTTGCGTGCTGGCTGCGGCCGGCGTGGCTTGTCGTACGGTCGGTACGAGTATGCATCGTCTTCGTCTTGCATGCGCGTCTTTCTTGCGTTGCTCGACGGTCCCGATGACGACGCCGTCGACTGAGGAGGCTTGCGAGGAGATGTGCCACCACCACCAGCACCACCAGAGCTAGCACTATAGCTCGGAGGCGGGCCAGAGGCATACTGTGACGAAGGTGCCGGCTTTGGAGGCGGTGCGTTGGATCGTGGAGTCGATGTCGAGGATGAACCGGCAGGGGCAGCGCCGGCTGCCGAAGCTGCCTTGGGAGGAGGCGCTGCGGCTGCAGGGGGCTTTCCGTTCGGCCAAGGGTTGGTGCGCTCGCCAACGGCCGAGTAGGCGTACGCTGTTCCCTTGCGGTTCATGCGGTCCATTTCCTTTTGACGCTCTTCCTCCTCCTTGGCCTTTTGGAGACGCTCCTTTTCAGCCTTTTCGCGAGCTTCGCGTTCAAGCTTTTCCCGAAGCTCGCGCTCCCGCTGCTCGCGCAGAAGTCTTTCGCGGGCTTCCTTCTCGCGCTGCTCCTGCTCAATCTTTTCGCGGAGTTCCTTTTCGATGCGCTCCCGCTGCTCTTGCAGTTCCCGTTCCCGCTGTTCCCGGAGCTCCTTTTCACGCTTCTCCTTGAGCTCCCGGTCGCGCTGTTCACGCCGCTCGCGCTCCAGGCGCTCACGCAGCTCCCGGTCACGCTGGTCTTTCAGCTCGCGCTCACGGCGTTCCTTTTCTTCGCGGTCCCGCCGTTCGCGCTCCAGACGCTCCCGTGTTTCGCGCTCGCGGATCTCGCGAAGTCTTGCGGCAGCTTCCTCACGCCTCTTCTTTTCAGCCTCCTGCGCTCTACGCTCCTCTTCCTTTCGTCTTGTCTCTTCCCGGGCCTTCTGCCAAGCACCCTTTGTGTCTGGTTTCGGCTTTGGTGTCGCGGGTTGTGGCGGTGGCGGTGCTTGTTGCTGCCGCGATTTTGGCCGTTCTTCTTGGTGGGATGTGGCGCGAGGAGGAGGTGCCTTCTGTGCTTGTGGTTCAGGCTGTGGCTGTCGCGTCTGCTTTGGCGAAGGAGGTGATTGTTGTGGAGGAGGTGCCGTCTGGGGCTGAGGTTGAGCCTGAGGTTGAGCCTGAGGCTGCGGCGGCGGCTGCGGCGGCGGAGCTTGCTGAGGTTGCGGCTGCGGAGGCGGCTGTGGGGGAGGAGCTTGCTGAGGCTCCGGAGCTGGCTGCTGAGGAGGAGGAGGCTGTGGTGGTGGTGCCTGTTGTGCCTGCGGTGGCGGTTGCTGTGGAGGGGGCGCCGGTTGAGGGGGAGGTGCTTGTTGCGGAGGCGGATCCTGGGGAGGTGGAGGTGGAGGCGGAGGCTGCTCAGAGGCCGGAGGAGGCTGCTGAGGAGGCTGCTGAGGAGGCTGCTGAGGAGGTGGTGCCTGTTGTGGAGGAGGTTGTTGAGGAGGAGGCTGTTGAGGAGGAGGTGGTGCTTGCTGTGGCGGAGGTTGCTGCTGCTGCTGATGGTGAGGAGGAGGGGGCCCCGAGTAATAGCCTCCATACGGTCCACCTGCTCCGTAGGCACCGTCACCTTGGTGAGAACCCTGTTGAGAACCCTGGTGAGGACCCTGGTTTGGGCCTTGATGAGCACCGTAGTGAGGGCCGTGGTTGGTGTTCTGGCTGGAACTTTGGTTGTCGGCACGTTTGTTCTTGGATGTTCGCGAAGTGCCAGGCGACGGTCCGCGAGACCCGGTCGACGCGCGGTTTTTGGAGCCGCGCGAGTCGTACTGGATGCGGCCCAGCGACCAAGCACCAAGGCCGACGGCAATGACAAGCATGACAACGCCTACATTGCCCAGGCCCTGGAAATTTTTCCACCAGACGCGGAAGATGGGGGCCATGCTTTTTCCGAGGGCCACGACGGCGAGGGCGCTGGCAAAGCCGGCGACGAAGCTGTTGACATTTGGGCGGAGAGACGGCAGATAGAGAAAGCCACCACCGGCCGAGTGTTCGGGGATGATAAAGATGTCATAGTTGCCGGGAGGCAGGCCACTACTGCTGCCGCTGCCGCTGCCGCTGGTGCCTCTGGTGCCGCCGGTTGTCTTTGGCGCGTCGCCGTGCGGCGGGGGCGGAGGCGGCACGCTCATGGCTGGGCGGCCTGAAGCCGGTCAGAAGCAGAGGTGGAATCGGATGGGGCGACGGCGATGTGCAGTTGGCGATGAATAGAAGTGCTTGGCGGTCGAAGCCAAGTGAGGCACCAAAGGCGCCGTTGCGACGCTGCTGTTGCTTATGCTAATACTTCTGCTGCTGGAGTGCTGGGATGCCGCGTGGGGTGTAGATCTGGCACAGGACGAATCTATGGCAGGACAAGATCGTGGCGACGGGAACCGTAGATATGGCAGAGATGGAAGGCAGTCTGGCTGGCTGGCTGGCGAAGAAGACAACACAATGGCGTTAGCTATGTGGTGGCACGACAGGAAGGCTGGATGCAGGTCGCAAGTCCGGAAGAAAAGGGGCCGGGATGTTTGCTGGAAGGACGAGGCAGACGCACGGCCTGGAGGAGCAAGAACCATCCGAAACAAAGAGGTACTTACCACAAAGGCAAGATGTGAGGCCGGGTGTTGGGGAGGATACTGAAAGTCGTGATAATGATTCTGAGGGCAAAGAAAAAAAAGCACGAAGAGATCGAAGTGCGCTATGTGCCGGGGGGGTATGAGCTGAATGAATGAAAGCAGTAGATAAACAAGAGAAAGAAATTGCACAAGCAAATATCAAACGCTCATGGACAATGCGAGATCGCTTGCGACAATAGATGCTGGAAGCTGATCCAAAAAAAAAAAAAAGTCAATATGCGAAAAAAAAAATAAAAACAGTCATGCGATCGAGAGGGGAGGAAATGAGTAGACGGGGGGTGAGGAGGGGGAGGGAAGCGACGGGAAAGAAAAAGGGAAAGCAGGAGATTTGCAGAGGAAAAACAATGGAGACAAGACAACGGCCACATCTGTTGACAGAGTTGACAGGGGTCCCGAGGGACTTGGTAGGGAACGACGAAATGGGGGCCGGGTGGTTGGATCGATTGGACGCTGGAGGGTTGCGCTGTGGGGCGATTGGGACAACGCCGACGTCAAGTGTTGTGCTCGCGGTGCCGACGAGACGACTCGAGTAGAAGACAACAACACAGAGACGACGGCAAAGTGGAAAAATATGACTTTTGGCTCAACGGGGACCAAAGGTGAAAAAAGGAGACGGATGAATGGGCGGCATGGGAAGTCTCACCGGCCCGGCGGCGACAATGGAAATGAAGCCAAGCTTTGCACTGGCAAAAAATAGGGGATAGAATGGGTGAGATGGGACGGGGTTTGGAGGTGGCTGGGGTGTGAGGTAGAGGTTGTACTCGCAAGAAAACGTTGAAGCCTAAAAAATGGCGCGACAGTGCATCACGAGTGGATGATGTGTCTCGTCAACTTGGAGGGAAGGTGCGACCCGGAATGCATACGTTATTTCCCTCTTTCCCTCTTTCTTTTCTTTGCTCCTCCGCACCTTCCTCCCGTTTCTTGGAAACAACACCTGCAACTTTTTGTTGTTTACTTTTGCGCGCTGTGCGAGTGAATAGGCAGGAACGATTTGTCGGTGGTGAATAAAAGTGGACCTCTAAGCTTGAAAGAGGAATAGCGTTGTTGTCGGGCTTTCCAAACGGGCGCTAGGCTAGCAGACCGCGGCGCTAGAGGCGTTCTCAATTGGCAGTTTTCCAGGGGTTAGTGAGAGCTCTCAGTGAAGAAAAAAAAATACAAGGTGACCGCCGTACAAGACACGTTTTACTTCACCCCTTACGGAATACAGGACAGCTTTATTGTCAATTTCAGCGATGGAAGCCAAGCGAGACACGGCACGGAAGAGAAGCGGCAGACAAGAAATGCCCCGAGGCTGACCTGGCCGCTATGTCTTATCTGACGGACAGTGACCAACAAAAAACGAGCAAACGAGGGAAAAGCATGGCATGTTGCCAGTTGAAGAATCTCATCCAAGCTCGTACTCCGTACGCGCAAGAAACGTGCATTGGTGTGATAATGTGTCACACTGCAGACAAACAGCCAAAAGGGAGTGGTTGGTGAAGGACAACGCATCCAAAAAGTGCAGCAAAGCCAGCCGCGCTAGTACAAAGTAGAGATGATGAAAGGCGGGCCTTTGCAGGCAGAATCTTTGCTCGATTTTTCTTGTCGCAGTTGTTTGTGTGGGTAGATGTACTCCGTTGCCTAGCAACGACAGCTCTCGGCAGTAGCGGCAGACGAGTACGACGCTCGTGCGTCTGGGGCACATCAAAGCGATGTGATTATTGAAAAGTGCATTTTCAGAGGCCCGGCACCGTGGAACAGAAGAAGACATCCCGGTTCGATGATGTTGTATCAAGGCTAGGATGGAATGTTGACAATTAAAGTGCTTGCATGCGACCGTTGAAATTGCATTCCTGTATGACAAAGGGCCAAAAAAAGAAAAAGAATAAAGAGCGACAAAGAATGATGGTATGCATTCCTGAGAGGAACTATGGAGGTATCGAAGGAGACTGGACTTGTACTTGAAATATGCAAAAAAGGAACAAATTGGAAGACAATATAGAACGCCACAAACAGGGAAACAATGAAGAAAAGACCTACACGACGATAAAAAGGTGTCATGCAGTAGTCGCGTGCTATGCCAAGAAAATCAAGCAAAACACTGTTGCAGCTCCTAGTACTGCTGCACCATGCACGCATTCATGCCAATGATGCGTCCTAATGCAGCTTAAAAAAAAAAAAAAAAAAAAAAGACGACGCG
The DNA here is from genome assembly GCA_020002355.1 of Intubia oerlemansii. Taxonomy (NCBI): domain Eukaryota; kingdom Fungi; phylum Ascomycota; class Sordariomycetes; order Ophiostomatales; family Ophiostomataceae; genus Intubia; species Intubia oerlemansii. The sequence continues at coordinate 19,398 of JAGKRZ010000060.1, forward strand.
TACCAAGAAGTAAGATACATACACACATCAGCCCAGCCGCTTGATGCGTTCCTTGGCAATGCGCGCCTTGGCTTCGACGCGGTCGACGTCCTCGCTCATCTGCTCAAGCATGGGCGCCTGCTCGTCGACTTCGCGCTGGATGGCCAGGCCGAGCTGCCGCTGCCGTTCCACAATCTTGGCCAGCGTGGCCACTTCCTGGTCCTGTTCCTCCATCATCTGCTTTTGCACTTGCAGGACGCCCGCATTGTCCTGCTCGCGCGTGCGGTCTGTCTCGGGCAGCGGTGCTCCGAGAACGCGCCCGCCACCAAAGGCCCGGCCTGCCGCACCAGACGAAGAGCTGGTGGCGGCTGCGCCAAAGAGCGTGGCTTTGTCGCCCGTCGGCGTCGTCCGGTCTGGTGCCCCGTCGCCGTTGATCCCGTTGGCCGCTCGCGCGCTTGCGAGGCTGGCGCTCAGCATCTCGAGCCCGTCGCGCTCCACACGAGCAGCGGCCAAAAGGTCGCGCCGTCGTCTCAGTTCGCCCTCGCCCAGCCGCCTGGTGTTCTCGGCGCCCGTGCTCATGGCCTTGAGTCCCGACGTCAGCGCCGACAGCAGACTGCCGGCCTGAACGAGGGAGCGCTTGGCAGCAGCACCAGCCTCGAGCGCCGATGCGGATGCCGTGCTGCTGCTGCCACTGCTGGACGTGCCCGTGGTCATGGCCGCATCGCGTCGTGCCAGCTGCAGTCGCGCATCGTGCAGCGCGCGCTTCATCTCCTTGTGCAGGTCGAGCCAAGTGCCTGGATCGAGAGCGGCCGCCGCATTGGCCGACGCCAGACCAATGGCGGGCACGCGGCTCTCGGCGCGGCCCTCACCACTGCGGCCGCTGCCACCCGAGGTGCTGGGGAGGTTCAAAAAAGCACGCCATGCACTGGTATCTCGCCAGCGACGATCAGGCGACTCGGCGATGGCGCGGAGGTAGGCTTCGAGGCCAATGCGCCGGGTTTCTGTGAGCTCCGCCGATGCGACCGTCGATCGGAACCACGACTTGGCCGGCAGCGGATTGGGCGGTGCTTCGCCGATAAGACTGGTCAGAGTAGTGTGTAGAGTGGCAAATTCCGAGTAGCGCTTTTGGACCACAAACGATCGCAGCGGAAGACGAAGTGTAATGTTGTAGAGGGTATAGGCTTTGTCGCCGCCCGATGCTGAGACTTGCGACGTAGTCGGGATGGAGATCTCGGCGGGCGGCGCCATCGCGAATGGGTAGAACGCGTGTCGTCAATAACACCGGGGAGACGCAAAGAGTGCAGTCGACTGGTTGGTTTCGAGTGCCGGACTTTAAGTTTTTTGATGTTCTCGGAGAACGATGATGTCAATCAATAGCAATGGGCGGTGTCGGTAGCGCGTGGATGACGATGACGACGGTGGGTTAGGATGAGAATGACGAGATAAAAGACACAAAAAAAAGGTCAGAGTGTCAGAGTGAGACGAGAGCTTGAATAAAAAAAAAGGGCCGAGTCTCGAAAACAGGTTGGCTGGAATGATGTGAGAAGAGAATACGACGAGGCTTTCGCGGGCCAAATACATGTAGTGGATCCGCAATGATAGACGCCGGAGATGGGCGGCCTAGGCCCTCCATCGTTGCTGCAAGCGGATGGCGCCGTCTCACAGCGCCTTGGAAAATACCGATACTGCTGACAAAGCCCATCGAGACATTCCACGTGACACATATTGCGTGTCGTGTCGCCGGCTCTCCTACAAAGCAATTGTGTTTTTTGAACTGCAACAAAGCTGTCGCATCACATTCTCTGGTTGTGCCGCAAAAGATGTATGATTACTACCACGGCCAAAAAAAAATAGAAACGCTTCCAACAGTTGACAACTGTATACCAACCCTTTCCAACGAATGTATGCTCCGTTGCGTACAACGAGCACGGGTCTCTCTTTTTTTCCCAAATGTATTTTCCAAATCAGGTCCTGTTCCCACACCGCCAAATCGCCTAACCGCCAAATCGGCACTCGTCACACTCCATTCCAGCAGCGACTGTTTTTCCCTTTTAGCCTTGCTCTTCTTTCATTCGCCTAAAAGGTCTCCTGGTCGTCCAGGCCGGCCTCGTCGGCAGGAATCTCAAAGCCCTCCTCGGTCGAGTAGAGGATGGTCTGGATGTGCTTGACGAGGCCGTCCTCCTGCTTCTCGAGCTCGGGGTCCTCCTCGATGGCCTGCTGGATCAGCAGCTCAATGTCGCGAAGCTTGCTAAAGTAAAAGTCGCGCTCGCGCTCGAGGCCAACGACCGTCTCCTTGAGCGTTGCGTTCTCCTGCTGCAGCGCGGCATTTACGGCACCGCCGCCCATGCCGCCAGGCTTGCCGACGCGGACGCCCGTCGTGGATGTTGCGCCTTGCCGGCTCGTCGAGCTGGGAGCGCGGGCGCCAGGACCGCCGCCGACCGATGCGCCTTTTCGCCGCGCGACAGCGTCATAGTCACCGCCGGGGTAGTGCTGGTCCCAGTAGCGTTTCGACCACTGCAGGAACTCGAGGTTGTCCTGCATCTTGCACTTGACGAGTCCCTCGACGGGGATGGGCTTGTCGATCTGGTGCTTGGCGAAGCAGTCTGAGGGAGCGCAATGAATAAAAACCGGCAGTTAGAAAACGGGAGCGTTCCTGGATGGGGCAAAGAAAGACGACAAAGACCATGAAGCATCACAACGCCTGTCCTACTCACTCTGCAGAACCTTGAAATTTTGGATATATGCGTATTCGGTGTTGACGTTGAACTTGACTCGCGACATGGGGATGTCGAGGAAGATACTGTCAAAGATCTGGCACAGGGCAGCTCTGAACTGGTCAGCCGAAGTCGGGACGGCGATGGGCGACGGCACAAGGCCAGTACGACCAATGTACATGATATGGGGATATATAATACGTACCCTGTACCGCACTGCTCAACCTTGGCGATGTTGAGCTGCAGAAGGCTGTTCAGCCACTGCACGAGTTCCTGTCTATTGGCCGAGGTGTCAGTGACGCGTCGTGAGACAGGGGATGGGGAAGAGATGCCGGGCCGGGATGCTGGCTGCGCCTTACCGTGATTCACCCATGGTTGCGGCTGAGAGATGTATGGTCGCGATGGGCAGAAAGCAGATCGAGAGGGGGGGGGGGGGTCGAGATGTCGAGGTGTCGAAATGTCAAGATGGAGGGACAAAAGTCGACAGTTGAAAGATGATTAGTCGTAGAAAGGGGAGGGGTGGCGTTTATGCGCGTTTGCTGTCTTGCAATAAAAAAAAGGGAAGCGCAGAAAAAGTAGCAAAGGCTGCAAAATGGCTTTATCCGAAAGGCGGTGGTGTTGGTCGCTGTGTTGCGTCCTCGGTCAGGGAGGAATAGGAGAGAGGTTGAGAAGGGGAAGGAGCAAAAAGACAGGGGCAATGGCCGTCGGCAGAGGCGAGAAATAGAACCCCTGGTAACCACACCACCCAAAAGGCAACCCAAAAGACGCCCAAAAGAAAGGCCTCTCCACCGGAGCCCTGCCAAATCGCTGTTCCCTGCTTTGCCGTCCCCGTCGCCAGCTGCCGTTGCCCTGCACGCTCTTTGCCGTCTTCCAAGACGTGGCCCAATCACAGAGCTTGGGCTTGTTGTGGGGTTTGTTGTCTTTTGGCGGCATCTGGCTGGCGGCCGTCTGGCTGCCGTCTGGCGGCCCCAGACTGGCGTCTCTCCCCTCCTTTTTTGGAGCCCCCTGGTTGTTTGCCCCTCCATTCCATGGCCCGTGCACTAAAAACGTGACCGCCACTCTGATTATGTAATGAGAATATCGAGGTTTTTGGAGATTTTGATGTCGTGCGCGACGGAGGACAGCCGATGCGGCTTGGATTTTGTGCATCTCGCTACTATTATCGTGAGATCTGTGTTACATGTCCCATGTCTATGAAATACGGCAAGCCATGCGTTTTGCCGAGTGGCTTGCAAAGGGACAGGGCATTGCACAATACGGGGCATCGAGACATCGGATCACGTGATACACACAGCGGCAGTTATTATGCTTCGTTCTACCAAATTTCTATGGAGATGCAAAATAAATGCAAAACGTAAAAGCCAGATATTGCTCGTCTGGATTCAATCAACCGATCTAGTCTATTTTTCAAGCAGTGGAGGTTGTGACGTGGCTGGTCATTTGTATCTGAGGGTTGCAAGATACGGCAATCGTGTAAAATGATTGGCCCAACAAGCTTCGGCAGTCGGTGCCTTTGCTCTTGCATCACATATCTATGTCGCGTTTTCATAGGCACCATGTGATATATTCGCTATTTATACACTTTACGCCTGGCTGTTGATGATCTTGAGCATCTCCTCGGGGTCCTTGGGCGCCGTGGTCAGGTTGTCGCTGCCATCCTTGGTGATGACAAGGTTGTCCTCAATGCTATATATTTGTTAGAAAAAAATGTCAAACCACGAACAGGCTGATATAGGTAATAAAAAAAGGGGACACTTACCGGACACCGCCGACATCCCAGTACTTGTCCAGGACAGACTCGTCAATGAACTTGGAGTGGGCAGGGTCCTTGAGGTAGGGGCGGATAATAAACTCGCAGAAGTAGACCTAAAAAAAAGAAAGAAAAGTGTCTCAGCAAAAATATCCCAATGGTATTCGCCCCCTCCTCTCCCTCGACAACATGGAACACAAAACATACACCAGGCTCGACAGTAATGACACTGCCAGCAGGCAGGTTGCCGCGCACACGCAGGTAGCGGAACATAGTGTCCTTGTCAGCGTAGTTGGCGTGGCCACCCGTGTCGTGGGTGTCCATGCCGAGGTAGTGGCCCAGGCCGTGAGGGAAAAAGGCCACACTGGTGCGAGCCTTGAGGATCTCGTCAGCGTCGCCGCGCAGAATGCCCAGCTTCAGCAGGCCGGCAATAGCGACCTTGTGGGCGTGCATGTGCACGTCATCCCAGCAGACACCCTCGCGCAGCATGGCAATGCACTCGTTCTGCATCTGCAGGACAATGTCGTAGATGGCGCGGCCCTCCGTCGTCCACTTGCCGCCGATGGGGAAGGTGCGCGTAATGTCCGAGGCGTAGCAGCGGTACTCGGCACCGGCATCGAGAAGCAGGTTGAGCTTGCCGCCCATGGGCTGGTCGTTGCGCACGTAGTGCAGCGTGGCCGCCGCACGGCCGCTGGCGACGATGCTGTGGTAGGCCTGGTTCTTGAGGCCGCGGGCGACGCAGAAGCCCAGGAAGCGGCCCTCGAGCTCCTGCTCGTTGGACGCCGTGCGCACGTGCGCGAGAACGTCGCGGTGCGCGGTGCTCGAGACGGCGTTGGCCTTGGCCATGATGGCCAGCTCGTACGGCGACTTGACGACGCGGCACTCCTCAATGGCCTCCTTCAGGAGGCTCACGTTCTGCTGCGAAAAGGCGGCCAGCGACGTCGACGCATCGGCGACCTGGCCCTCCATCGAGAAGATGGCGGCTGTCTTGCCTGCCGACGACGACAGCGCCTGCAGAGTGGGGAAGACGTCGGCCGTGTACTTGACCTCGTCGACGTCGTACTCGGCGAGCGCCTCCTCGCGGCTGACGGGCAGGCCCGACCAGATGACCGACTCGGGGTCAATCGGAGGGATAAAGAGCGTCGAGCGGTCGGTGGCCAGGTCGTAGACAAAGTGCGAGTCGGCCAGCGGGCAGCCGGTCATGTAGAAAAAGGGGCGGCGCTGGCGGAAGGGCTCGGGCTCGTCGTTGTCCTCGATCAGGCGCGTCACGCGGCTCTCAAGGTACAGAACGCCGTTCTTGGCCGCGTTGTCGCCATTGTCGGGGAAGCTCTGGCGGATGTAGTCGGCAACGCGCTTGGCGTGAGCCTTGGCAGGGTACTTGCCCTTGAGGACTTCCTCGTAGTTGTCGAGAGCAGACATGGTGTTCTTGTTGTTGGTTGCGTTTGCGGTGCTGTGTGACTGCCGGTGGAAGATGACGGTCATTGCTGGGCTAGCCGCTCGATGAATGGATGGCACAGTCGGACGTGGGACGCGCGAGCTGTAGCTGGAGCTGGAGCTGTAGCTGTGCTGTAGCCTGACCAAAGACGGAAAGGTGAAGCTATTCACACGTTTTGCGAAATGGAGAGGATGGGAGACAGACGTCAAACGAGTGGTCTGACAGGCGATGCGCATGAGACTCAATTGTCTTAAAAAAGGCAGGTTCAAATACGCAAAATCAAACCGGAAAAGAAGGACAAGATAAAAAAACGAGGAGGGAATCAACTGATTCAAATGAGATATGGGCGAGCTCGTTTTCCTTTATCACAAAGCTTTTCGGGGCTCGCTGGCACAGCCGAGCCACTGAGAGGGGAACAAAATGGGCACGGTAAAAGCGGGGACGCCAGAATAGGCAGGAGCCCCGCACAGGTGACGTTTAGACACGGCTCTCACAGCGGGCGGCCGGCGCTTGGGTGGGAACGGTGGAGATTGTAGCACGTGTGAGAAAAAAAAAGTTGGCAAGTGTTCAAATACGGAAGGTGCCGTGACACGGCCAGAAGCGGAAAGTATTGAATCCTGCGTCAGGCGTCTTGAGGTATTCATTCCTACGGCCGTGCCCGGCATGACTTTCACCATGTTGTACTACATCTGGACAGGAGAAGGATTCAAGCAGGATGCAGTGTTTTTCATGTTGTCCCAATGATGCTATCTATATAATATGAATATATGTGCTACCCAGTGGTCATAAACCTTTGTATGCTATGGTGAAAGCCGACGATGCAGAGCGTAGCCACAAAACGGACCGGAATATTAATTAAGGAAAAAAAAATCAATCGGAAAAAGCAAAATTGTTTAGCCTTGAACAACTGTAGGGGGCTTGGCTGATATGCTTGGCACCGGCACGCCGGTTAGGTCCTCGGATGAACTGTCGACTAGGGCAGATGCCTGGCTATCCTTCATAAGAAGCCAGTGTTGCCACATTTCCTCGGGAGACACGGACAGCTCGAATCCAGTGAGGAAGCAAAAGTTGATCTCTAGCCGTGCGAGCTCGGCCTCGGAGACACCACCAACGCGAGACATCTTGGCGTGAGCATAGCTCAGGTCCTCAAGTGCCTTCATGGCAACCCGCAGACCGGCGAGCAGAAGACGGTGGGCATTGCGCCCTGTCACAGCAATCGCCTTTTCGACGACGGCAAGGCGGTAAATGTAGAAGCTCGTGGCGAGGTACACGCCCGTGCTCATGGGGCAGAAGCGATGCAAGCGCAAAAGATAGTCGGTAATCGCGATTGGCGGTGCCTTTTTGCTGTAGAACCGGCGTGTGATGGCCGAGTGCTGCACATTAAGCGGCTGCGAATTGGCACCAATGACCGTGTATGGCTCGGCAGGTGGCACGATCAGGATCGGCGCTCCAGACGCAGACGTGGAGGAGGACGACGAAGGTGGTTGGCTGTGGTCCGCGCTCTGCCTGCTGACAGGTTTTGGGTTTCTCAAGTGCACTCCGTCAATCTCCATGTATGTGGACATGGCCGGCTTGGCTGGCGGTGGTGTTGGTGGCAGGGCAGGCCTCGACGGCTGTGATGGTGTTGCATGTGGTTCTGAAGGGTGTGATGACGACTCCTGACTGTTCTGCGCTTCATTGTCGTCTCTCGGCGGTGTGGTCCGGCCATGTGTGCCTGTACTGCTGGTGGTGTCCGCTGTGTCTGTCTTCTGCTCTCGTTGTCGCTGTTGGTCCTCGCGGAGAGCCAATTCTCGCAGCTTCGCCAGACTCTTCTCGCTCAATACACGCGCCATGACCTCCTTCTCAGCCTGCAGACCACGCATATGTGTTGGCGCCGCCTCGCCCGACGACAGTGGTGTCGGTGGAACGTCTCCAGTTACGCGCACGAGCTCATCGACAGCAGCGCCGAGAACGCGCAGTGCGGCCATTGGCGCAATATCAAAGATGCCACTGCAGTCGTCGCGGTTTCCGTCACCCTTTCCAGCATCGATACTTCCTCGTGGTGTCGCATTGCTGTAGTCCACCGATAGTCTGGGGTCGGATGCGGGAACAGGTGGCGGCGGCGGCGCGAGCGCGTCTGTGCTTGGCGATGCCGACGCTGACGCGTGAGGGTTGTGTTCGTGAGTTTCGGACATTTTGTTTTAAATCACGACGAGTATTGAAGCGGGTGTATCGTCGTCTCAGCACGCAGAGGGGCAGCCGTTGATTCGCGCAGCTGGTTGCAGATGTGGCGCCCAAACGCCGACAGAGAGGGGCGTCGCGGGGTCGAAAGCAGCAGCCTTCGGACTGATTCCGTGAGGATAACAAAAGGCCGTCCAGACCGATCACAAAAAGCTCTCCGCGTGATTTAGATGATATAAAACAACAAGTATCGCCGGCTCGTGTGTTGTTGATTTCTCTGTCGGGAAGGTGCGACGGAGGGGAATGCGCCAGCACGTGCTTGTCGCGGTTGGTAATTCCAATGCTGCGGCGTTTTGCTGGTCGCTAAAGAACGTGTCTCGGCGAGGTACTTCGAAGTACTCTCCGGCGCGGCTTGCAGGAACCAGCTGTAATGCGGCACGACTGATGATCAAGGGCGGTCAAGGGAGCGGGAATGAAACTGGCGGTGGAAGGAAGTCTCGGACTGGTTCTGCAAGATAAAGAATGTTGGATGCGCCGAAAGGAGAGGGAAATTAAATTAGAAAAATCTAAATCCAACATGGAACAAATCTGGGCGGCCGCGTCCCATTAAATTGAGAAATAGCAAAAGGGAAAATCAGCGTGAAAGGCCCGCCCGACCGATCGTCTGGCGGCAGGTGCGATAGGGACGATACCTCCTCTATCCACATTCTGCGTCACAGCACCCGCAGGTGGGCGCTGCAGCGGGCCACTGGACTGCTGAAGAGGCAAACTGTGTAATAAGCGCGATCTAGAAATTCCCCACCTACCACAAAATACAGAGGACTTTGCAGGCAGGCGCCACTGGCCGGCCTGGCGGTTTTTCGGCTCACATGCACTGCCGACACTCGTGCTGTTCTTTCATGATTCTTTTTCCACTTTTATTTTCTAGTGGCATTCACTAGCGCTTTACCCCCTTAATGACACCTGTAAATGCCTAACTGAAAGCAATTGAAACAGCCCAAGAATGGACAGCGGCAAACGGCAGCACGATGCTGAAGAAACAAAGAATGAAACACAGCACACGAGGCAAACAAGATATTTCAAGAGACGTAAGATACAGGGCACGGCAAGACCCGATATCTGTCAGGAGCCATTGTTCATCTCGGCCATCGGCCCTTTATACCGAAGTTGGCTGAATCATGTGACTACCATTCGCGCCGAGGAATTACGTCGAAAAGCAGATCAAATGCGCGCACACACATAAAAAGAAGGCTAACCAAAGACAACCAATGAGTTTAGTTTGTCTATGACCACCTTCTGTGAATTGTTTGGCACGAGGCATCTCTGCAAGATACAAGACTGCCAGCAGACGTCTGCTGACCTAGAGGGGATCTGGAGCTAAATTCGACCGCGTTTTCCGCTCAACTGGTGACTGTAATGGATGTGAGAAAAATTTGACATACCTAACTGCTAATTTTAAAAATATCAAGCCTGGGTCAGCTACCTAAATACCTGTATGCAAGAAAAAATGATTTCAAAACTCTAAAAAAATATATATATATATATATAAGAAAAAATCTGAAAAGGGAGAGATATGAAACTTAAAAAAAGAACTCCGATACGGGGAATCGAACCCCGAGCTCGACGGTGAGAGCGTCGGATGTTAGCCATTACACCATATCGGATGGCTACTTGCTTGATTGATCACATGACTGTTACGGCTAGTCTTAATTATTGGTCGCACTTTCCCTCCCTGACGTCGGCATTGCAATGGCTGATGCGAAGTCCACATTGCAGGGGATATAGCCCGCCGATAAGCGTTGCAAACCCGGGGGATACCTACTCCAGTCCGGAACACGGAGGAGCCGTGACTTCAGGGTGCTCCGTCTCGGGCCGGCTTAAACGGCAATCTCATTTTCAAACCTAGGCATTGTTGGGTATGTAAATGGAGAGCGCGATGTGCCATTCACTTTAGGCCATTAATTCAAAAATTTATGGAAGGCGCATCCCACAACGATAAATATAAACCTCGCCGTGTAAGTCGCGCCTTCCCGCCAATGCGCCCCCGCCCCGCGATCTCCGCACCGAGTCACTTGCCGCCGAGTGGAACTTCCGTTTCTGGAAACGTTGCGCATTGTATCGCGGTGTCCTGTATATTTCTATGACAAAACTATCCCTTTGGTCCTTCCAGATCTTCTGTGGATTTCAGTTTGTAGAACGAAATACCTTGGCTTTTGTAGGCGGATGGAGGCGACCATTGGGTCCCCAGCAAGTTCTAGATGCTCATGTGAGCAAGCCAGCGGTGATCAAAGACACAAAAAGCAACCAAATAAAAATAGGAAAGAGCACAATAGGCCCGCGTTAGCACTTTCCCTCTTCTGAAAAGACATGTCCAGGGGGCTTCGCATCATCCATAATAGGAAGCTGCAACCCTGGCCACGAACACCTCCACCTTCTCGGCGCAAGAGGACCGTTGCCGTACAAATACCAGTCCGCACCCGCACATCTTTCCTCGTCAAAATAAACTCTAGACTTCTCCAACTTCCTTCCATCGTTGTTATTATCACGTGAGTTCAACTTCCCAGGCTCACTCCTTTTCACTTCTCCTTCACAAGCTCTCCACAAATCTCTTCACAAGCCGTTCACAAGCCCTTAATAAAATCCCCAAGCTTTCAAAACTACTTTGCAAGTTCCCACAAGCTCTTGCGATAACCTTCCCAACCCCCCTACCACCTCTGCCTCTACACGTTCAACTCATATACGCCCACACTGTGATCTGTGTGGCCTCCTCCCAAGTATACCATCATTGACGCCGCCATCGTTTTTCATATGCTGCTTCACTAGCTAGGTAGCATCCCGCCATATTTGTCACAATGACACTACTCTCGGCAGCTCCAACACTTTCGACGTTGCCAGCATGTCGAGCGGCACGCCTCCCAAGCGGTGTTGGGCGGCGCTGGCTTGCACCGTCTGCTGCCCTGGCTCTCCATGCAAGACGGCTGCACGACTCGCATCTTTCACGACGGACTCCTGTGAATGCAGTACAGCCTGGGCCCATGGCTGTTTCAGAAGGCAACTTTCCGGGAGCAAGGTTCCTCTCTTCCATGGCGCCTCCTGGATCCTCCAAGTCGGCATCCTCTCGCCTTGCCCTGGCGGCATCAACTACTCCAGCATCGTTGGCACCGGTCGTGACTAACCAGTCGAGGTCCGCAAGCACCCAGTCGTCGGCCCTGGATTCCAACAAGATGTATACTACGTCGTTCGCCTTTTTCGAGGCCCTGTGGGAGGCCGGCGTCACCCATTGCTTTGTCAACCTGGGCTCTGACCACCCGAGCATCATTGAGGCCATGGTGCAGGGTGCCCGTGAGAAGAAGGGCAACTTTCCCAAGATGATTACCTGCCCCAATGAGGTGAGTTGCAAATAAATATGTCAGTCAGATGGCCATGTACTGATAATTCTTCCATAGATGGTGGCCATGTCCATGGCAGACGGCTATGCTCGTCTCACGGGCAAGCCCCAGTGTGTCATTGTCCATGTTGACGTTGGAACCCAGGGCTTGGGCGCAGCAGTACACAACGCTAGCACCGGACGTGCACCTGTGCTTGTCTTTGCCGGCCTCAGCCCCTACACGATTGAAGGAGAGATGCGTGGATCCCGAACCGAGTATATTCATTGGATCCAGGACGTCCCCGACCAGAAACAGATTCTTGGCCAGTACTGCCGCTATGCTGCCGAGATCAAGACCGGCCGCAATGTCAAGCAAATGGTCAACCGTGCATTGAGCTTTGCCAAGTCGGCCCCAACGGGACCGGTGTATCTGTGTGGCGCCCGCGAGGTGATGGAAGAGGATATTGAGCCGTACCAGCTGCGCCAGGAGAACTGGAAGCCCGTCCAGCTTGGTGGATTGACGGAGCCATTTGTCAAGGACATTGCCACAGCCCTCGCTGGTGCAAAGGAGCCGCTTATTGTGACTGGCTATGCAGGCCGCAACCATGGCGTTGCCCCCGCGCTTGTGGAGCTGGCCGACACCATCCCCAACCTGCGCGTTCTCGACACCGGTGGCAGCGACATGTGCTTCCCTGCCGACCACCCGGCCTGGCTCGGTTTGAGATTTGGTGTTCACGACGCCATCAAGACGGCTGACGTTATTCTGGTCCTGGATTGCGATGTCCCTTGGATCAACACTGCCGTTACGCCCAACAAGGATGCGCGTGTCTTCCATATTGACTGTGACCCGCTGAAGAAGATCATGCCCGTCTTTTACATTGACGCCGAGCAGCGCTTCATGGCCGACTCGCTCGAGAGCATCCAGCAGCTCAACAAGTACCTCAAAGAGAACCCGGTCAAGGGCCAGATGGATGCGGCAGCAGCCAAGGACGAGCGTGCAAAGGTGCACAAGGAGCTGATGGCTACCATTGACAAGGCTGCAGAGCCCAAGGAAGACGGAACCTTTGGCACGGGCTACCTGTCCCGCAAGCTGCGCGAGACATGCCCCGACGATACGATCTGGGCTATTGAAGCCGTGACCAACACTCTTTTTGTGCACGACAACCTGCAGCCGAATCTTCCCGGCAGCTGGATCAACTGCGGTGGCGGTGGTCTAGGATGGTCTGGCGGTGGTGCGCTGGGCATCAAGCTGGCCACAGACTACGAGAACGGGGGCTCGAACAAGGGCCGCTTCGTCTGCCAGATTGTTGGCGACGGATCATTCCTTTTCTCTGTTCCCGGTAGTGTCTACTGGATCTCGCAGCGTTACAACATTCCCATCCTGACAATTGTCTTGAACAACAAGGGTAAGTCATTCCACCGTACAAACTTACTATTCCATGATTATATACTAATTGATTTCAAGGCTGGAATGCACCCCGGCGCTCTCTTCTTCTGGTTCACCCCGATGGTCTTGGCTCCAAGGCGACCAACGAAGAGATCAACATTGCCTTCAACCCCTCGCCTGACTATGGCGGCATTGCCAAGGCTGCGGCGGGCGGTGAGATCTTTGCGGCACGGGTCGACAAGACGGATCAGCTGGACAGTGCCTTGAAGGAGGCCATTGCATCTGTGATGAATGGCAAGAGTGCAGTGCTTGACTGCAAGGTGGTTATGGGATGTTGAGCGTGGAGTGGACGCGTGCTATGGATAAGGAGATATTTATTTTTCTCGTGGTCGATACCTAGACACGAAAAGCTTGTGCACTTGCATGCGATAGAGTTGAAAGTGATAAATTTAAAAGATGAAATCATGAGTATCAATACAACTAAGGAGGAACAAAAGTTGGAAGCCATCTATCTATCTGTCGTTTTGCCCAGCCACAGTCTCATCTTGTGCACGACGACGTTTGATATCGCGATCAGCATTGCGATAACTTCTGGGCTTGGTGACAAATCTAGCACTGGTCTTGCGCTGCTTTCGATGAGGTTGTGACTTGACAGGCCGCGTTCTGCTTGGCGTGCCCTTAATTGTGCCGTGCGTGAACAAGAAGACAGTGCCCAAAGGCGTGTCAGGAGAGATACGCCAGTCATGCCACAGATGTTCCTTGCGGTCTCGTTTCTGTGCAGTTTTCATGCTTAGTACAGGTGTGTGTCGAATGAGAGGTGAGTACCTATTGATGTTGATTGATGTCGCTTGGAAGGAAGTACGGGGTTTTGCCAGTGAGTAGAGGGAGAAAGTCTTTCCAGGTTTCAGTGAGGTGATTGGTAGAACTCCATGACTCCTTATATACCCCCATGTACAAAGAAACCTGCTGATTCTTTCCAGAAAAACTGTTCTTTTTTTAAAAAAAAAATCAAAACAATCATAAATACCAAATGAAAACCAAGAACTATTTTCGTATTTTTTATATGAAGGGGCAAAATGGAAGATGAACAAAGCCCTGCCCACTTGAGTACCTACCTTACTGGCTTTAATGATAAACGACACCTTTGACGTCGTCAACTTCCATCTCAAAGCCTATCAAAGGAGCTGCCATGCTATCAGATGCCACGACGACTTACTTTCGTTACACAATTGGTCGTTTGTCCGCAGTTGATATTGTGCACGTGACCAGAATATGCCGTGTAAGTGATTGATTTTCCTGATTTGGACAGCGCTGTGGATCACAACCACGGTGTCGGTTTGCGGGCGTCTCCGTACCTGATCGAGGTGGTAGTGATTGACGGGTACGGTGACTCGGGTGTCTCTAGCAGGTAGCAAACGACATCAATAAGGAACTATCTTTAGCGACCTGGTTAAAAAAAGTATAAATATCTCGGCGTCGACAGGAGAACAATGTCTTTTGCAAACTTTCTCCCACACATATTCTCACCAATTTTCCCAATACGTTTCTACAGTTTTAAACGCCAGCAAACTTACAAATTCAAAGACCAAAAGGATGGCTGAAGACAAGAAGCCGGAGCCCCAGCCGGAACCCCAGCCGGATCCCAAGCCGGATACGGAGCCGGATACCAAGCCGACTGACGTCAAGGGGCCGATTGTCCGCGGACCTTGAAAAATTTCACATAGCGGGAAAGGATGCCTACGAAGTACCTCTTAAGAGTACTCCGTAGTGCAGTTTAACTTCCCTGAAATTATTTCTGGATAGTAATACAGTTTGCGAAGATTTTCCTACACCAAGATAATGCAACCTCGTGTGAATCCAAAGCTGGGGCATGCTCATTTTGAAACATGGCCGATGGAGCAATGCTGCATGAACGTTGCATGCAGCGCTTTCAGTATTAATCATCGCATATGCATGCCCCGACGGAGAGTAATCAGAAGCCCCAGAAGGAAGAGAACTCGACAACACCAAGCATGCTGATTTTTTGTATCGCAGAATTGCACGTGACGCGCCGAGCTACATACCCCTCCATTCCCATCGATAAGCGAAACCAGTTGCTATTAGGTACTGGGTTGCACGCTGATTCGCTAGCTGCAGCTGGCCGTCTGGCCGTATATGTCACTGCCGTTGGAAACTTTTCAGCCTTATCTCGACTTTTTTTTTCTTTAGCCCAGTTCACACACCAGCTTTGAGCTACCCGGGATCGGCTCGAACTGTCATGTAGATTAACGTAGATTAGGTATATAACGGCTACTTTTCCCATCACAATGAAAGCGTCATTCGAGCTGCGAGGACATCAAGATCACAGCATCAGGTGACGAATAACACGGCGGCAGCCGCCGGTACAGAGCAGCCGGATATCTCCCTCCCCTCCGAAAAAAAAAGAAAAAAAAAATCCGACCATGCAGAGATTCCGGCGTTTTGCTGCGGCCGCAGAGCAGCGGATTGTTCCACGACTGCCGAAGCCGCTGCGTGCGGTGCCAGCTCCGGCACTGGCCATCATCGGCGTGCTCGTTCTCATCAATCTCATCGTGTGGGCGGCGGTGGGCGTCGTGCTGCGATTCTACCCGGCGCTGACGGGCACGGCGGTGCTGGCCTACACGCTGGGCCTGCGGCATGCACTCGACGCAGACCACATCAGCGCCATCGATCTGGTGACGCGGCGTCTGATTGCGGCTGGCCAGCGTCCCGTCGCCGTTGGCACCTTTTTCAGTCTTGGGCACTCGACGATTGTGGTGATTACATGCATTGTGGTGGCGGCGACCTCGGGCGCGCTGCGCGACCGTTTCGATGGGTTCCAGCGCGTGGGCAACATTATCGGGACGAGCGTGTCGGCGGCGGTGCTGCTGATTCTGTGCGCGGGAAATGCATGGGTGCTGTGGCGAGTCGTGCGCAGCCTGCGCGAGGCTCTGGCGAACCAGCAGCACGAAGAGCACGAGGAGCACGACGAGCAGGAAGAGCCCGCGGTCGTGGCAGACAATTCTGTGCCTCCGCAGATCGAGGGCGGCGGTTTCCTTGTGCGCATCTTCCGCAAGCTGTTTGTGCTGATGGACCGGCCGTGGAAGATGTATCCGCTGGGCGTGCTCTTTGGCCTCGGCTTTGACACGAGCTCCGAGGTGGCGCTGCTGGGCATTGCCAGCATTCAGGGCGCTCAGGGCACCAGCCTCTGGCTCATTCTTATTTTCCCCGTGCTGTTTACCGTGGGCATGTGCATGGTGGACACGACAGACGGCGCGCTCATGATGGCGCTCTACACGTCCAAGACGTTTTCGCGCGACACGGTGGCCATCCTCTACTACTCGGCCGTGCTGACGGGCATCACGGTCATTGTGGCGGCGTTTATCGGCATCGTGCAGCTGCTGACGCTCATCAGCAACGTGGCGTCGCCCACGGGCAGCTTCTGGGACGGCGTGGGTGCAATTGGTGACCATTTCGACATTGTGGGCGGCGCCATCTGCGGCCTGTTTGTCATTGCGGGCGGCGGTGCTGTGCTGGCCTACAAACCATGGCGCCGCTGGGCGGACAAGCGCGCAGCGAGACGCCGTGAGGGCGCAGATGAAGAGGACCGCGTGGGACACGAGATGGCAGCGTCTGCCTTGCCGTCCGGCGCCATGGATGGCAGCAGCGGCAAAATGCCAGGACAGCAGCTTATAAATCCAGTGGGTGCTTTATTAGAAGGGGCTGCTGGAAAAGAGGCGTCGCCGGTGGTCGAAGAAAAGAAAACGGCGATGGACTCGACACACGAGATATGATAAAAACATTTAGAACAATTGAACTTTTTGCCATCGCTATTTTTCCCGCGGGACAAGCCTCACCAATGAACCCTTCTCATACCGTAGTGACTTTGCCTGCCGGCGTACATTCGCACCTTCCCTTTTCGATTGATCTTGTTGCCCGGCGGACGTCCCGTTCCTTCCTCTTTCGTCATATAGGTACCCCTCGTAATTTATGCCCCTCATTGAAATTGCTGCTGATTCCTGGGACTTTATCTTCCGTCGTTATGTCCCAGCGTCACTGTCACATCACTGTCATTCCCATTTTAATCAGAAAGACATGCCTCGTCGACGGCTGCCCGTGGAGCTTGAACTCCTCATTCTCAATCTTGTTCTCGACCAGGCCAGTTCCGAGCCATCGCAAAATGGAGAATCTGCTGCCGGAAGGCTGTCAGGCCTGGCTGCCGTCTGCCGAGACTGGAAAGATGTGATTGAAAGTCGCACGTTCAACCATCTACGCCTGTACGACTCTGACGTCGATGCCCTGCGAGACGCCCTCGCGGCAGACTCGCGGCGCTACGAACACATCAAGATCATCGAGTACCACATTCTCCTTCCGCGCTACGACTGCCAGAAATGCAAGAAAAAGGAGGAGGAGACTGTCCACAATGAGTATACCATGACCCGCGTAAACATTTTTTTTTTTGGCACAACTAGAAAAGATTGACTGACACACAAAACCAGAAACGAGGCGATTGTCACAAATGCACTCATCAAGTTCATGGAAGCCATGACCGTCAACTGCCCCCCGGACGACGACGCGACAGGCATCAATGTGATCATCAGCGCAGCTTCGCCAAGTGATGGCGAGCACGAGATGCGCGACTTTCGTCTGCGCAACGTATTTTGCAGCCACCGATCGTCTGCATACACAGAGTACCGGCGCGAGCTCTCGACATACACCGACGCTCAGCACAACTGGGCCCAAGGCGTGCACGACGGAGGGCGCAATGATGAGGAGAAGCGCTATGTCGGACGTCTGCCGCTGTACTGGCGGCCGCCAGACACGTACAAAGCCCTGCCACGCGTCCCGACCATCACTGGACTGCGCTTCTCACGCCGGTCGTACCGCACCATCCATCCCGACTGCATCCAGGAGCTTATGCAGGCGTGTCCGCGGCTCAAATCTCTCAACGTGGAGCAGTGGGAGCCACTGGGCATGAAGGCCAACCACGATTATGTTTTCGGTGGGATTCCCTGGCGGTATTTGAAGTGTGAACACAATCTTGTGCGCCATTCTGACCATGTATTCACCAAAAAACAAATAGGACTGAACAAGATTTTCCAAGACGGACTGCCAGAGTCATTGGAAGAACTAAGCATATTTATCGACGTCAAAAAACACACTCACGGTCGCTGGCAGGAAATTGCCATGCACTATGGCCAGTGGATGCCCGGAGCACTCTTTGCCGAGAAAACGCGGCATCTAAAGAGACTCGCTGCCTCGTCCTTTGTTATGGCACCGAGCGTATTTGGACGTGCAGGTCAGAGTGATGACCGCACAGCTGTCGCCGTCCTGGAAAGTACTTTTGGGAGCGAAAAGGCCAAGCTAGCTGTTGCATCGTTGATTGACATGGAGAGCATCGAGTTCCCTCTCTACAATCCGAGAAGCCTGTTTTACCGAGGAGTGCCGCTCGAGGGTCCTTTGGTATGGGCGAGGCTGGAAGAGCTCACTCTATACTCGGCGAGCGTGGGATCGAGCTATGTTCCGGGAGCCACACAGCGATACATTGTTCAGGCTGGTGCAGCTGCTGTTCACATGCCGGCGCTGCGTCGGCTCGAGCTCTGGGACTACCATTCGCACGGCAATGTCGTGGTGCGTTTTGACAACCCAGCATCGCGAAAGGAGGCACCGCGGCTTATGGGCACTGCTACGTGGGATATGAGCACTGTCCTCGAGACGTACTGTGTCATGGAGGTGTTCCAGCTTGCGGCCAACCAGCGCTTCCCCGATCTGGACAAGACCGAGCGACGCTTGACGACGGAAAGCCACATCTTCCCAAGCGAGAACGGCGCTCTCATTTCCAAAAGCAAAGTGTTGGCGGCTCTGGGGTCATGGGAATGGATACTATGTCCTGCGTCGAGAGAGGCGGCCGAGTTTGAAGATGAAACGGATGCAATGTACAGTGTTGTGGCATCGGTCTGACATGCGGACTGGTAGACGGCCAGGGCAGCTGCTATATTCATAGACCCCAACAATGTCTAGACCTTGATAAATCACTACGAGTTCGTCACAACAATAATATGTCACTATCCAACATTTTCTGAAATGCGGCCATGGACCAAGGGGCCGCCATACCTGCAGAGGGGCATGTCCACAGCCTCTTCACAGCACCATGAACAACAACCATCTCCCTACATCATAGCAGAGCAGCGCCGTGGCACACTGTATTCATCAAGCGTATGAATAGCGGCTCGCATCTGACAAAAAATGCCCGTTTCTATTGTTGTTGGACTCATGAATCACTGCCCGTGCCCACATTCCTGTTTTGATGGCCAGTCGCGCCTTCCCTCCTTGAACGCCATATGGCCAAACCTGTTCACGCGCGCCTGCCCTTTTTGATTTCTTGTTGACCATGGCCAGCCACCCCTATTTCCCATAAATACTGCCGTGTCCCACCCCTCCCGTTTCCTTCTTTCCTCTCTTTCCTCTCCAGCATCCTTTGTCCTTTTGCAGTTGCCTCTCCGCCGTCTCTCCACCGTTCTCTCCGTCGTTTCTCCTTCAGTATCCCTTTGCACTGCATCATTGCTTCCACTTTGCCATATCGCCTCTTTCTCACGATGGCACGGCGCCGGCTCCCTCTGGAGTTGGAAATGGAGATCATCGGCCACGTCTTGGTAGGTCGGAGGGAGGAGAGACTGGTCCCCATGTCCGTGCTTGCGCCAGTCTGCCATGAATGGCAAGAGGTTGTGGAAAGACGCAATTTTGCAAATATCCATGTCTCAGAGGGGGATCTGGAAGACTTTGGCCGCATCATGCGAGCCAACCCGATGCGTCTGTTCTACGTGAAAAAGCTTTGCTTACACGCTTACCTTGCTGATTACAGCTGCGAAAGCTGCCATGTCGGAGAGACCGAGCTCGAACACGCGCGGTAAGCGTGACCCCAGTCGCGTCCTTTGTCTCCCGTGTTTCTTTTTTTATTTCTTTTGATTATTTGTTTGCGCTGACACTCTCCACTTACAGCAACGAGGAACGACTCGGCATGTCTCTCTCGAAGCTATTCAGAGTCCTTTCGAAGATTGAGGACCAGACGTCGCCAGCGACTGCCAAGGAGCTGCCGAGCATTGAGCTGGAGGTGACGACATCGGCCCCAGGTGACATTTCACACAAGATTTGGGACCCGTCTATGGATAACTTGACTTCAGACAACGGTCTCATCAGTCGTCGCCTCGCCATCTCGAGACGACGCGAGCACACGGATCTGTTCCACAACTGGGACAGAGGCGATTCGCTGACGAGCCCGATGGCTGGCGATGTAGCACGCGTGGTCGGACTTCGACCGCTCGAGCCCACGTCCACCCTTTTACGACTTGGCCACCATTGCCTCCATCACCACGCTCTCGTTCCCGGCACGCACCATGAGAACGATCGGAGCACGTGTAGCGTCGGCGATGATTCCTTTTCTGCCACGTCTGCGTTGTGTGCGCATTGACAGTAACAGCCAGACGAACAAGGAGAGTCGCGATGCATGGGTCGCAGGTGAGACTTGATTTTTTTGTCGCCACCCAACATGATCATCTCTCTTTACATACTGACATTTCGTGACAGGCATCACGAGCTTCATCAAAGGGGGGATTCATGAGCACATAGAGGAGGTCTCGCTGTCGATGTTCAACCGGCCCGTAGCAAGCGTTGCTGTCCCACGTCTGCCACTGTTCGTCGCTCCCGGACTGGCCAGACTTCTCGCAGAGAGTGCGAGCAGAATTGTACGCCTTTCTGGCTGCGAGTCCGTTGCCGCTGAGGAGTTTTTTGCTCGTGCCGGACAGGGGATTCCTCTCTCGCCAGCGCAGATGCTCGGCATGGTGCTCGGACACAAGACAGACGACCTCGCTCTTCCCGTTGCTGCTTCGGGGAGCATCACGTCGTTCGGTACAGACATGTCGACACCAGTTGTCACATGGGACCGTCTTGAAAAACTGTCCTTGTGGTGCCCTGCACTTAACAGTCCGAGCACATCGGCTGTCATCGACCAGCTGATCCAGGCCGCTTTTGCTGCCACCCACATGCCCAAGATTCTGTGTATCGAGCTGTGGTTTGTAGATGGTGCAGACGCGACCTTGTTTCGGTTTTCCAACCCGCGGTCCCTGTACCAGCGTCCTGAAATAACCATCATCTCCACAGCGCACAATGACACGGCAATCGTCAACCACGAGAGCGTCGTGCGTTCATTTCAAAGCGTCGCAGATCTGCGGTTTCCGGACGATGACGTCTCGGAGCGACGGCTCAAGACGAGTGCCATGCAGCTCGAAATCAAGGCGGAGGATACGGATGCGTTCATTTTGGCAATGTTCCTCCTAGAAATGTTTTTGCTCGAGCTTGTGCACACAAAAACAACCCGCAATGTTATTGCCTCGCACGCAGAAATTGCGTGATGGCATGATGTAGCATGGTTTGGACATCTTGTGATGATTCCGGCTGCATGGTCATGGTCTTTTTTGTTTCTTCCCCTTTTGTGTTGTTTCTGTACTTTTTTTTTCTTTTTGGTCTTGTGTTCAGCATATCCATGGCATCCAGAGCGTCAGCATTGTAAAGGCGTTTTTCTGCATTTGGCTTTGGTATTTTTTGATTTGTTTTCTTGTCTTTTATTTCTTTGCCATGTATCCTTGTTCTGTTTATCTTCCCCCGTGTCTGTTGAAGTTTTGTATCTGGTCATGTTTTGTTTTCCATTCTACCTGTCCCGTTCATCTTTGTTTCTTTGGAGCTTGACCATGATTTCTGACCTTCACAGCATTCTGCGCATATATTGCAGTTTCTTGATTTCCCCCAATTTCCAATATACAAATGACATCTGCAGCAAGAGACATCAAAAACTTTCATGTGAAGCTTTGCTGGCCGTGCATGGATCTCGTATAAGTCTTTGACAAATCAGAGTTGCTCACTAGGATTATCTCCCGCCTTCCCCGGCCCCGCATCCGGTTTTCAATATCACTGACACGTCTACCCTGCATGCATTATGTAGGGATAAGAAGTATGTATCGTACAAAGTGCAGTAGGTAAATGATTTCCCATGGCGGCTCTTGGTTCGCGCATCCTCCACGTCCATCACGGCCCCGCTGTTCCCGGGGCAGCCCGAAAAAGACGAAAATAAAAAAAAAAAAGCAAAAAAAAAAACAAGAAAAAGAGTAATACGAATCGGCGAGGAATCAGATAATCAAAAAAATCGAATAATCAAATAATCACAATAAAATAGTAGACGGGGTTAAAACAGCAGCGACAAGACGAGAAGCATCGTTCCGAGGACAAGGCGAGACAGGGCGGGACAAGGCGGAACAGTCGATCCTTTTTTCAGTTTCTCAGTTTTCCCTCCTTTTTACCCCGATAGCCAGGTACCAACCCTTCTTTTTTTATTTTCTACTTTTTTTTTTTTTGCCTTTTTAGCGCTTTGAGCCGCTTTAAGCGCCCTCTCAGCCTTGTGCCTGTGCGCCCCGCGACCGCCGATGCCGCCACCCGTATTTTAGAGGACGAGGAGGAGGACGAAGACGAGGTGGAAGGCGGGAGCAATAGGAGAAGGGCCAAAATGTACAAGGCCGAAGCCGTCCGGCCGTATTTGCCCCATTGCCACGCGACAATATCGACGGGTTCAAGAGATGATTGGTGGCAGTTGCCGGAATCGGTATTTCTAGCGCCGTCTAGCCTGACTTGTAGCGCGAAGTTTTAACCTTTATTAGCCCCCGCGAAATGTAGTCTTTTGTACCTAATTTAACAATTGCGGTGATAAGATTATTTTGCAGACTCGAAATACGACGGCGAATCCCATCTCCAAGGCGAGCAAGAAAAGAAGGAACCAAGAAGAAATGCATTCGGAAAACGGTACGCCACCGAGGCTAGGCTTTCGTGTGACGAAATGACTCTTCCTTGTCTCTCTCCCCTCCTCGCTCTCTGTCAGGAAGCTGGCGGTGTACAGAATATGCCGGGACATGGTTCTTTTTGCCGGACAGCTGCTCAATTTAAGTAGAGTAACATTGATTGTGCGGCATGCATTGGCTGGCTGGCTACTTTTTGTTCAAGAGAAGAAAAAACGGCAGTTGACCGCTACTCGTGTGACCGTTTTATATTCCGCTGCGTATGTGTTGTCATATGCGTTCTGCATGCACATATTGTGCCGCCTCGCTGCAGTCTTTCTTTTGGGAGCCATTCGAAGGGTGACACTGTTTTGCCGTGACACGAAACGGCAGGGAAAAGCATGCAGGGCCGAGGGGACAGGGGAAGGAGAAGTGAATGCAAGGCGGCATAAACCGCAGCAGGTCTTTGGCCACGAGTTTGCCACATAAGTCACCGGTAGAATCTTGGACAAGAAATAAAGAGCTAGGGACATCGGTGCATGTACACAGCGTCTACTGTCTACTTTATCGGATGGCAAGAGCCATAAATGAAGACATGGAGGTTAAAAGGATGGGCGCGCACGCGGGATAAATACGGTCCATAGGAAAGCAAAGCCACACGTCTCGGGGAGCCGCCTTTTCCCCTCCGTGTTCTAATCTGACAGGCCAAAAAGTACTGTCAAGGCGAGACTAACATCGAACCAAGACGTAGTCGCCGAAGATGGGTTATGGATAGATGACACCGTGTGCCGGGAGCCCGGAAGCGGCGTCGATAAAGTATTAACTCACAATAACAAAATAGGGACAAAATGAACGACAGGAGTGGCATCAAAGGTTGCCACATGGCAAGCCTCACGGGAAACATTGTGCGGTGCTCACCTGCATGGAGCTGTACGGAGGACGAACAAGGCAACCGGATACGTACCTCTACACAATATTTGTCACCTCGTATCTCCTTTCTTTCTGCTTTATGCACATATTACCCATGTCGAATCTCTTCTTTTTATTTCTTCCATCTTTTCGACGTGCACTTTTGTTTGCATTTATTTTCGTTTGACACATTTCTTTTTCTCCATTGCTTTTGCACTTTTTATACGACCTATAGCCAACACGAATCCGACATCTCCCTCTTCCTACCTTTGATCACACCCTCCAACCGTTTTTCGACGTTACATTCCATCACCCTCTCGAAATCGATTTTGAGCCTCATATTGCCGACTTTCTATTCGGTCATCACCAGGCAACAGGCCACCGCTTTACGATCCAGCTTTGTGCAGTTTCACAGATCTTACCCACCCTCCGAGGCAACCCCCCCTTTTTTATAAGAAATAATAAAGGCAAAAAAAAAAAAAAAGGAAAACAAAAGTGCACCTTTGCACTTGATCACCCTCGATATTCACGACACCATGTACAAGCGAGACCGTCGTCGCCGCAAGGACGGCCGCGACCTGTCCCCCCCGGACTCGTCCGACTCAGAACCGGATGAGGTTCTTGTGCAGGAACGCAAGCGCTGGGCAGCCCGCAACACGGCCACCAATGGCGCCACGGGCACCAATACAGATGAAAAAAAGAAGAAGAAGAAGCGGCTGCCGCCGCAGGAGACGATTGACAAGGTGTGGGAGCGGTTCGCGCCAAAGCGGTTCACCAAGGCGATGACGGTGCTGCCGTTTGCGCCCGTGGCCCCCTCGCCGCTCTCACACCGCGCCAACGAGCTGCTCAGCTTGGGCTACGAGCGCGCGGCCGAGGAGTGTCGGCGAAAGGTCAACAAGATCATCACCGAGTGTCGCCGGGTCAATATGCGGTACCGCGATCCAGGCTGGGACATTGTAAGTTGGCAGAGGTCTGAGACGCCTATCTTTGCATGTTTCTAACAGCCCAGGACTGGGACCTGATGATGGGCAAGGGCAACTGCCTCAACAGTCTGGGCGAGACGTCGTTTGACGTCAGTCTCAGGCGGCCACAGCTGCTGTCGGCATCGGTGCCCAAGGCCGTCAAGCGCGTGCACGAGATCTTTGAGAAGCCGACATTCATGAAGACGGTGGCCGGCAGCGATGTGAAGCAGGGCAGCATTGGGGACTGCTGGTTCATCTCGTGTGTCAGCGGCCTGGCCAATGTTCCCAACGGCTTGCAGCGTGTCTGCGTTGCCTACGACACGAGTACGTGGATGTCTGGCTTTTGTGGTCGTTTTGTCGCCCTTTTTTCTTCTTCCCGCTAACACATCTTAGAAATCGGCATTTATGGATTTGTCTTTTATAGAGGTGAGTATCTACTACACTCGTAACCAGACACATCTCGCAGCGCCCTCTCTAACACCACCCAGACGGCGAATGGATCTACTCCATCATCGACGACAAGCTCTACCTGACCTCGCCCTCGTGGGACTCGCCCAGCTTCCACCGCAACCTGCTCCAGCAGATCGACCAGGAAAACATTGAGAGCGTCTACCGCAAGACGTACCAGACGGGGTCCAAGGCGCTCTTTTTCGCACAGAACAAGGACCAGAACGAGACGTGGCTGCCGCTGATTGAAAAGGCCTATGCCAAGGCGCACGGCGACTACGACAGCCTGACGGGCGGCTGGATCGGCGAGGGCCTCGAGGACCTGACGGGCGGCGTGACGACGGAGCTGCTCATCTCGGACATTTTCGACACGGACAGCTTCTGGGACAATGAGCTGAGCCACGTCAACAAGGAGTTTCTGTTTGGCTGCACGACGGGCCTGCTCGACGGCGGCTACGGCGACCGCGACGGCATCACCGAGGGCCACGCCTACAACATTGTCGAGGCGCGCACGCTGCGCAGCGGCACGCGCCTGATCAAGCTGCGCAACCCCTGGGGCAAGGTCAAGGCCGGCACCTGGGAGGGCGCCTGGTCCGACGGCTCCAAGGAGTGGACCACGGCCGTCCAGGAGGAGCTCGGCCACACCTTTGGCAGCGACTCGACCTTTTGGATCTCGTACGAGGATTTCCTCCAGAAATTCCAAAACATTGACCGCACGCGCCTCTTCACCGACCCGGACTGGCGCTGCTGCCAGCGCTGGATCGGCGTCGACGTGCACTGGAAGACGTCGTACAATGAAAAGTTCCACATCAAGCTGACCCAGGACTCGCCCGTCGTCCTCGTCCTGTCGCAGCTCGACAGCCGCTACTTCCAGGGC
Source organism: Intubia oerlemansii (assembly GCA_020002355.1). NCBI lineage: Eukaryota > Fungi > Ascomycota > Sordariomycetes > Ophiostomatales > Ophiostomataceae > Intubia > Intubia oerlemansii. The sequence continues at coordinate 45,200 of JAGKRZ010000060.1, forward strand.
CTCGTCGGCCAGTACCTGTTCCGCCTGCACTTCCGTCTCCACGAGCAGGACCGCCCCGACGCCGAGGACTACATCGTCCGCTCCCACGGCAACTACCTGATGGACCGCTCCGTCAGCGTCGAGCTGCCCTCGCTGCCCGCCGGCAACTACTCGGTCTTCTTGTCCGTCGTCGGCGAGCGGCTGCCCAAGGCCCTCTCCGTCGAGGACGTCGTCAAGCGCGAGCTCAAGCAGCGCGTCGAGAACGAGAAGCTCGCCCAGGTCGGCCACGCCTACGACCTCGCCCACAGCAAGGCCGCCGCCCACCTCGAGGAGCTGGCCAAGCTGCGCAAGAAGTCAGACCAGGCCAAGGCCTCGCAGGACCGCGTCAAGGAGCGCCGCAAGGTCTGGGCCAAGCGGCACCTGCTCAAGGACATCCAGGGCCGCCAGCGCAAGAAGAATGACGCCAAGGCCGAGAGCCGTGCTGCCGAGCGCAAGGCTGCAGCTGCTCGTGAAAAGGAGGAAAAGGAAAAGGAGGAAAAGGAAAAGGAGGAAAAGGAAAAGGAGGAAAAGGAAAAGGAGGAAAAGGAAAAGGAGGAAAAGGAAAAGGAAAAGGCGGAAAAGGAAAAGGCAGAGAAGGAAAAGGCCAAGGAGGGCCAGGCGGATGTGATTTCTTTGGCGTCCAGCTCGTCGGGCTCGTCTGGTGCCAACACCCCCGGCACGCCGTCAACGCCCAAGAGCGTGACCGCTGCCGATGTGGTCGTCATTGGCGAAAAGGTGGCCATTCACCCCGTATCGTCAACGGCCGAGGCGTCGACGCAAACAGAGGACAAGAAGAAGAAGGACGAGGCAGCCGCACCAGCGGCCGCCAAGGCAGACAAGAAAAAAGCAGACACCGCCAACACAGCGACGGACGACGTGGATGACTCCTCCGACAGCCCCATCGAGGACTGGGAAGAATGGTACTCCTCAGACGATCTGTCGACCAAGGCCTCGCGCGCTGCCAACGCCACTGCCGCCACGGCCACGGCCAAGAAGGACGAGGACGACTCAGACGACGAAAAGGACCCGGCTCCCTGGAACGCCATCTGCATCGTCGGCGTGCGCGTCTACTCCAAGGACGAGAACCTCGAGCTGCGCGTCGTCATGGAGGGCGGCAACCTGTCCGAGGGCGGCATGGGCGAGCGCGGCGAGCAGGACCTCGACAATGCCCAGGCCAATGCTGGCGGTCAGCGCGTCCGCGAGGGCGACAAGACCGACCGCGAAAAGGAAAAGGTCAAGGACGAGGAGGTCAACAAAGTGAAGCAGGTGGTCAGCAAAGACAACGAGGAAAAGGCGGAAAAGGACGAGAAGGAGGAGAAGGACGAGAAGGGGGCAAAGGACCTTGTGGTTGTGGACAAGGTCGGCCGTGAGGACGACAAGGCCAAGGAAGACGTTGCCGACGACAAGGAGACTCTGGCCGACACGCAGGTCGACGAGACCGAAAAGGAGACCGAAAAGACACTCGTCGAGTCCGACGGCCTGGCCACGTACAACACCATTGTCCAAAAGGACGACGAGGAGTTTGAAAAGGCCTCGGCGCCCGTCCATCTCAAGGCCGAAGGTATCGCATACGACCGCGGCTACGAGAGTGAGCTTCTCTGGGGTTGAAGTTGGGAGAAGGTGGCTGTATCAACAAAGAGCTGGACGGCATTGTTTTCTTCTTATTTTTTTGATTTTTTTTTTTGGTTCATTCTTTCGCCATTTGCTTTTATGATTAGCATATCCTCTCATACCTATTCAATTTGCCAGCGAGCATGTACTTAATAACACATCCATATATACACAGTCGTTTCCTTTTGCCGCAGATTGATTTCTTGTCACCCAGATTCTTAATAAGAGACTTTGCATCGTCGTGTAACTAGACTGCCTTTATGTGAACACGGTGAAACTTGCATGCGCACTTGTGTCGATAATACCATTATTCGAAATAACAAAACTTATTGTGTGCACAGCATCTTTGTTCTCGTCGTCCAATAACACGCTTTGATAAGTTTTCCCTTTACGGAATAAGCCCTTTCTGGAAACCTGCCTTTTCCTGCACAATGCATTATTTCAAAGTGAATGGAATCCATGTCCATGTTCACTTCTGCCCCTAAACGGCTGAGCATGAACGGCTTTTATTTGGCAACCCCGTAGATATAAGACCGACCTGTGCACCCATGTTCGCTCTCCCTCTCCAAGGCCGTTTCCCGCCCACCACATTCTTCACCTTTCTTGGAATCTTCTCGACAAGCACATAAAATAATCAGGTGGAAACGACCGTCGCAATATAAAAAGACATTATCAGCCAAGATTTAATACGTCACCAAATGAGCACGCCGGCCGCCCTGTTGGATAGCTTCCGCTTCCACTTTGCCCAGTGCGGTTTCAAGTCACAGCACACGTTTGCCCAATTGCAATATGTCGCCGCCGTCAACACCTCGAGCATCTTGTCCGGGCCCCACGGCCAGACATGCACGGTAAACTTGAATGACTCCCCCTCCACCACCGCTAACGAGTATGAAATTCCAGGACCGTGTCCACTGTGCTACCAGGGTTCCATGCAGCACGTGCAGTACCTCGTCGACGAGTACAAGCAGCAGCAATGGGACAAGCTCTGGCAGCAGCAGCAAGAGATCGACTTTGCCAACAGCGTCGCCCAGGAAATCTCCCAAAAGGCGTTGTTGGCTCGTATTACCTGGCAAGCCAAGAACGTCGAGCAGACCTGGCAGATCCTGCTGGCGCGGCAATATCTCAGCGACATGTATGCTCTGCACGACAACGTCCGGTTCACCCTTCAAACCCAGCAGTGGTCTAGAGAACTCCACGAGCAGCTGCTCCAGCTCCGCGCAATGGTCTCCGCTGCCAAGAATCTCTCCCCTGCAGGCGGCGAGGACCACTTTTGGGAATCGATCCAACAGGACCACGACCTCTTTCAACTGCTGAAGCTGGCTTCGGACATTTGGGAGATCCTGCGTTTTTGAATGATAAGAATAAAAGGAACAAACAAAAAACGAAACATACATGTAAGTAACTTCACGTCCAAGAAGCGCACTCACACTTACAGGATTCTCTCCTTATGCGATCATCATATGCCTTTGTAGCGTAATATTTTCAGACATCCTGTTGTACATTCTTTGGGATAGTGCCAAATCAACGGAATACACAATATGTTTGATTTATTTCAAGCAGGACATTCCTCGCGTATAATCTAGTGAATCAAGGCCAAAAGCCATACGACAGTTCACTGTCCTCATGGCGTCCGTTGTCGGCATTGACGTAGCGCCTGCCACCAGGCCAAGTCAATAAACCGTGTTCATCCTGAAATTTCTATGCGTGAAGCTCTCTTTCTCGTCTCCATTTGCATTATGGCCGTCAACGGCCTTTGGCATTAGTCCTTTAACAGACCAAACACGGAATATACGACGATGCACATCCAAGGCTTCAGATTCATTATTGCCCAACTAAAGACTCTCTAAAAACTGTGTTCATGGATGCAGTGTCCACGTGGATACATTGTGGAATGAGTTGTTGCACCTCAGGCCGCGGTGAGGTATAAATGGAGGACAGGTGAACGATCACATAGCTCGTGTTTGATGCCTTCTTACATCACATCACACCTACACCATTGACATACAAAATACAACATCAACTACTCTATTCAACAAGCCACGCCAGTAAACCCTTGCACCCCGAGAAAAATGTTCTTCCAATGCCAGAAATACCCTGCTTCGGCAGAGTACACCGTCACTGTGATACAAAGCAAGCCATGCCCTGCTTTGCAGCACAGTGCGACGGGCCTTGCCTCCAATCCCATCATTTTGTTCCCGGGCACTCACGGGGAGCTCGTCGATCGCAACACCCCGTGCTCATGCCACACCAGTCTCGAAAGGGAGAAGGCGTTGACGGAAAAGGAAGAGCGTCTTAACCAGCAGGAGAAGGAGCAGAACGAACGCGACCAAGACTTCGCCGGTCGAGATATTGACCACCTCTTTCCAGAGCTCGCGACCCAGCCATTCCCAGAAGCAGCGCAAACGCTTCCGACTGCGCTCCCAACTCCGCCTCCGGATGGTCATGGTGTTTCCTGGCCTGGAAAGACAACCACATCAATGAAGCGCCAGTCAAACATGTCAGAACGCCTCTTCAAGCCAATGTATGGTGGAATTCGCAAGACGCTGAATCACGGCACCGTCAAGAGCAGCCAGGCACAAAAGAAGCGGCAGGCCAAACTCGTCTCCCACTTTGAAGAGGAGGCGGAGCCCTCGTATACTGCAGACACCATCGATCCCCAAGATCTCAACCTCATTCAGTTCCCGCTGGAAAGTGCAGAGCTGGCTGACCCTCTGACCCAGTACGTGCCCAACATCACTGGCGCGACCGAGGAGGCCCAAGTGACTGATGAGCTCTCCGACACTGGTGCCAACGAGGAGACCGGGGAGCTTGAGGATCCGACGGAGTCTGAGGACTCTATTGACTTTTTTCTAGGTGTGGAATAGGACATATGAAAGAACTGAAAGCTTAGGCAAATTGTATGTATGAGTTTCTAAAGATTATAGGTATTTTGGCAGAACAATGTGCACTATGTTAAAATATAAAGTCACAACGCGAAGAAAAATATACGTATGACTGATTTGTTTCCATAATCTAATGCACATCACTTGATAAATACCTATCTCTTTGTCGTCATTATGCGGAAGGTTGAATTCGACGTAGCTCCAAGTATCATATCAAGTCTTTTACATCAGTTGCTTTCATCAGACAAAAATCTATAATAGCCCTTTCATATAAAAGTGTTTATCGAGCCGAAAGAGAACCAATCGATGACAAGACCGAATGGGCGCAACCGTCATGCACTCCAAGATATTCATTGTCTCTTTGAGGTGTCTTGCATGATTTAAATTCAATATTGCCTTGATGTTTGTGTTTTCAATACAGTCCCATTGTCATCCGTCTTTGAATTCACCCACAACCATAGCATTGTCTAGGCAATTTTTATATGAAAATTATTTTTGGAAGCTTCTGAAACGTTAAAGCCGATATTGAAAAAGAGTGATAAAGCTTCCTGTCCTTTCTAAGCTAGGTACCGACCTGAGAGCATAAATACTCGCTTGTAGGAGGGTAGAAACCAAAACACCATCTTCGTAACAGAAACTTTTTAGCACATCAAAAACGTATAACATAACTTTTATCATACCTTTTTTTATTTATTTTTGAAGCTCAACATGACCACCTATCACAATACCAGTTCTCGGGGAGAAGAGGCCTTGGACGCTCAAACGCACTCTCTCGTGGTATATTTTATTGCTTTTCTAGAGAGAATATTTGTCCATGAAACTTCTCGTCTCAAGATACAATTAGAGGCAGCAACGCAAACATTCAGATCTCTGGACAGGATAGAAAAGGCACTTGACCGGAGCAAGGACCACAACAAGAAGCGAGAAGAACGCTTGCTTCAAAGTGGGGCAGTACTCAAGGAGGAAGAAAAGGTCCTCGACAAGATGGATGCCATTATATCTCGAATGCAATGCCGCCTTCTTCAAAAGGCAGCCATTTTGAAAGAAAAGCAGAAAGCTATCGAGGAAGAAGAACTGGCACTGAATGCGAATACCCTCGGTACCGAAGATGTGTGTTCTTCGATCAAGAGCAATCAAGACGAGATCATCCAAATGGACGCGGAGACAAAGGGGAAAGACAGCGAGAGTCCGGTTGAAGAGCATGGAAGTGTCACGGCGACCGAGATCACGGAGGCTTCAAAGGCTGGGCGATATCCTAGGAGTGAGGTCAGTGCCTACGTCTCAACGGTGGGGGAAGCAGAAGATATTTAGATTGCCATAGTCAGACACAACGATTTGATGAGAAGGCTCCCTTTACACGTCTATGTTAGTAATACGAATGCTGTAATGCTTTCATTTACAGTGACAGTCAACGTGTGGGACGAGGCCGAGCTTCAATCAACTGCATTCGTTGCATGATATGGGTGCACATACAGTCCAGCGCGAGGACCACATGAATTTGAATATACCATATTTATTGCGTTTCTTTCGTGTAAATCGTCTTTTTTTTGCTGCCTTGGGTTCTCTAAGTAAGGCTCTCTTTGTCGTCTTTCATATGAATACTCTGGCGTCTTTAAAGACGGCATAGAGGGACATTGTTTAGGTACCTTTGAAGGCATTTGAAATGGCAAAGAGGTAAACAAAAAGTAGAAAGGCCTTTCTCGTCTGAAAATCTATCATGGATATCAATACAGTGTAGAAGAAAACAAATTGGACTGCATTTTCAAAATATAAATACCCAAGTGGGCGACGGCACGAATACTGGTCCATCATTTCGTTATCACCATCGCCATTCATCAGCAACAGAAATCAGACACCTCTACGCCATCTCACACACGAAAAACACTCACTTGTATACAAAGTTCTTCTCAGACAACATGCAGATTACCGGTCTCTAGCGCGAAGATGGCACATGGCCAGGTCAATGCAATGTCCAGTCCTCTCCGTCGTTGATGGACAACTGGAACAAAGTTAAAATGCAGCAAATTGAATCCGCTGCCCTGAGTGAATAGAAACAACAGCTCGACGACGTGGATAGAGCTTAGAAGGCACAGAGACAAGAGCTGCATGAATACCGCAATCGTCTATGCGGCACCGATCTTGAACTTTCCCATGAAAAGGGGAAGCTGGATTCGTGGCGCTGCCGTTTGGATGAAAAGAAGGACCGTTTGCGAGAAGACGAGACCATTCTAGACGAAGATGAGCGCCGTCTGGAGAAACTGCAGCACTCGTTTGACAGGTGGAAAGGCCATTTGGATCAAAACTATCGGATTCTCGAGTCTAATAACTAGGCCCTCCATAAGGGTGCCCGTCGCTTCCGCCAGTTCATGCGCAAAACCAAGGACTCGCTTGAGCGGAATGCCATGATCATGGACATTCTTAAAGCGATAGCCAGGCCAGACGCCGAGGTACGGTCCGACGCGAACAAGCCACAGGACTCTGTCCCAAAACCACACATTGAAAATGGCGGGGTCCTTGACCGCCGCAACACGTCAAGAACAGCAGGATCCCCCGACATGTACAATTATTCCGATGAAGAAGAGAGTTCCTGGTGTTCCTGTGCTGAATGTAATGTCCCGGACACTGCCAGTAAATACCAAATCTCCGACAGTGGCCCAGAAAACTCCAGCGAGGCCAGCGAGTCGGATGACGAATCCACCGATGAAGACAATGACTATGATGTTCCCACGGAGACCGACGGGCTCCTTACATCGACTGCCAAGTAAGAGAATAGATGGAGGCTTCGCAAGGGACTGCTACGGAGCCATGAATCAGGAATGCAAAGACACGTAAAAAAAACTAGTTTATTATTCAATCTAGCGAAATCAAACTCATTTTTTACGACGTCATGTCGATTTGAAGCTAAATTGACAAATTTCATATTAACACATTACCTGTACTACTTATTACGAATACCATTCAAGCTATTAAGATATCATAGAAGCGTAGAAACGATAGGTGTGGAAATGGACATAGGCAAAGACGTTTCAACACAGAGCCCAAAGCGTAGACTCCACGCCGCACCTCCAAGCGAATGACTGATTACTTGGCCGTGTGCCAGAGACGGTAGTTGCTGCGGGAAGCACCTCCGTTGATGATGACGCCGCCCTTTTGCATGTCGAGCTGCGCCAGGCTGCGGCAGACAGCATCGTAGTCGCCGAGGAAGCTGTGCACGCGGACGTCGGCGGGCGCATCGTCAGGCTCGGCTTCCATGAGACCGTGACCGAGCGTGACAACCCACACGCCCTCCATGTTGACAGCGTGGGCGTCAACATTGTCGTCACGCTGCAGCAGGATCGAGTACATGCAGCCGGTGTAGCGGGCCTGGGTGGTGCTGGCCGTCTTGTCTCCCAGCCGCATGCGGTCCTTGCATGGGAAGAACCAGTAGGTGCTGTTGCGCGACACGGGGTGCCAGGGCGTGATGAGAAGCTTGCCGAGCTTGACCATGGCGACGCCAGTGACGGGCGTCTTGAGGATGGCCGCGATGGTGCGCGGACCACGGGGCGTCTGGACGCTCATGCCGCGGGCCAGCCGGTTGACGCGCAGCAGGCGGCCGTCGGCCAGCTTGATGCGGCAAAAGCTGGCAAAGCACGGGCCGGCCGAGCTGCGGTATCTGCTCATGACCGACACCGGCTCGCTAAGAAACGCTCGAGAATCGCGCTCCCTCTCTCTTTCATGGGGTGTTTCGTACGCAGGGGGTTGCTGGCGACCACCGCCCAGCAGCTGCAGGTGGCGCGGCAGTGGCACATACGCAGGTAGAGGGTTATTTCTTGGCTGCGGCTGCGGCGGCACATTGTTGCTCACGTGGCGGTTGCTCGGTTCCGGCGGCGGCAGATTGTCAAAAGCTGAGTCGAGCGCGTCGCGACACTCGGTAAAGAGCTTGCTGTTTGCGCCATACAGCAGAGGGCCGGGGTCCTTGAAGGAGTTGCATTTTTGGGCCACATGGGCATCGTGCAGACTGAGGAGGTAGTGTGCCCCCCAACGCTTGTACTTTTTCTTTTCTGACACGGCCATGGCAACCTGTCCAGAAAGATCGGTGAGAATAGCCTTGCACATGGGGTCGTTGGCATGCTCGGGGGCTGCGGCGGGTGAGCTCTTGACAAGATCGCCGACGGTCGTCGCCATGCTCGCATCGAACTGCTTGCTGCCGTGCTCATCGCTGCCGTCAAGCGGCGCAAGGCTCGCCAAAAAGCTGCACAACATGGAGCGAGTGACATGGAATGCGATCTCGCTCGGGGTGTACGAGACGGCGCCGGCAATGGCCTGGTTGACCACGGCACGCTTGGCCAGGTTGATGGGCTCAGATTTGACCTCGATCCGAGAGATTCTGGTCATGTCGTACATCAAGATGACGCTCAAAGGCACAGCGGCAGTATCATCGTCGACGTTGTTGAGCTTGTAGCGCAGATAGATATCGCGCGACTGGCCATACTGCAGGCTGCCCAGGGGGATCGTGAGGGACGCCAGTGAGGATCCCGTGCCAGGAGAGCCCGACGTGCCCGTGCGGTTTGACCGGCTCGACCGTCTCGGGATAATCGACGATGGCGCAGCAGAGGAGTCCTCGGAACCTCCTGACTTGTCATGGCCAATCGCCTCGCCGAGCGTCTGCTCAACGGTGACATTGGGGGGGTACGACACAACGAGCGAAGCTTGGTTGGCAAAGGTGGACTGAATGTTGGCAACGGCGTGGACAAAGACGGTGCCGAGCATGCCGACGTCGGGGATGAAGGAGTAGTTGCCTCCGGTGAGCTCGGCCACCGACTTGAGCAGGCCGGAGCGCAGATCGTAGCCAAATCCAAACGTGTGGATGGGCGCCGGCATGCGTCCCATGCTGCGCAGCTTGGGGATGTAGCCCTGGGCCGGGTTCATGTAGTTGGGCATGCCGTCGGTCAGCACCATGATGGCCAGCGCGCGCGGCTTGTCGAGGGAGGTCACATTGACCATGGCCGCGTCGCGAGTCTTGAAAACATCGATGCCCTTGAGGATGCCCTGCCACAGGTTGGTGTTCGACTCGGGCTTCATGGACGTGATGCGCTGCTTCACGATTTCCTTGTTGGCGGGCGTCATGGCCGTCAATGGCTGCAGCTCGTGGGCCGCGTGCGAGAAGGTGACGATGCCCAGACGATCGTCCTCGTTGAGTGTCTCGATAATGGTAAACGCCGAGTGCTTGACGAGATCGAGCACCGAAAGACCGTGATCCTCGGAGGGCTGGTTGACGCCGTCGGCATCGATGCCACCGGGCACTGGCGCGTCCAAGCCCATGCTGCTCGACACATCAATGACGAGGACAATCTCGCAGGGGACGTGGGGAGGCGGCGTCGACGGCTGTTCCGTCTCGTCAGACTCGCCGCCGTCCGTCATGGCCTCGTCTCCTTTGGCTGTCATGGAATCGGCCGTCATGGAGTCGGCTGTCATGGACTCTTCCTTGACGATCGTTGAGGACGCATCATGCATGCTGAGATGGCGCAGATAGGATGCATCGCTCGGCGGCATCACCTTGATGAGGACGCCATCATCCGTGGGCAGCCGCTGCAGTGCGGCAATGGAAGCATGGTGCTCTGTGTGGTTGGCAACCGTCTTGGTCACTGAGCGCGGCTTCTTTGGAGGCCCGCCTGGACGGCGTATCCCGTTTGGAAAGAGGGCCTGTGCATAGAGATGGTTAGTGCTATCCGCGTAGGAAGGAGCGTTGGAGATACGAACCATAGTATGATCGGAAGGTGCGATGAAGCAAGGATGCAAATCGAGAAGGTGGGGGTCGTGTTGCTGTGTGTATTAGGAAGGAGATGTAGGGATATGGAGGAAAAAAAGAAAGCTATGAGATTACGGAGTCGAGAGGAGAAGATATATATGGGGTATATATCCTATATTCAATATTCATATCATCATAATATACAGTGAATATAATATCCCAGAAACAAACATGAATATCGACGCCTAGCTTCCTCGTCATGGAAGCCTGACGCGCCAGCCTCGCATTGCTCGCGACGCCCTCCAGGGACGACTTCGGGCAACTTCACTGTGCAAATACCTCACGAGACACTTCCAAACGGCAATTTCATGCACTGTTTGGCGGAAAGAGCTGCCGTGTATCATTCCATGATGTGTGAGAGGTCGTTGAGCCTTGCAGGATGCCTCAACGTGGCAACAGACCAATCACGTGTGATAGATGCCGTCTAATGTGGGGCACTTGCCTGACAAGGCAGCTGCCACGCCGGACTAGGTGATGGATTCACTTGGCATCAGTTGATGCGCAAAACGTAGCGTCGACGAATGGACATTTGGCGTGTTTCGCCGGGCAAATAGCGTCCCTTCTGCGATCTGCCCGGTAAGGTTGAGAGAGTGATTGGCTTGGAGGCTGAAGGAATGCCTGTACCAGTGAGGAGGCTACAAAGCCATAAAGTGGTGGAAAGTACTCCGTTTAATTTAGACTTGGTTGCATAAAAGAAAATAAAAATAGAAATAAAACCCTGTACCTACCTATGTAGAAGGGAAACAACCTGTAATAAGTGAAGAAGAATCAAAAACAAAATAACAATGAATTAAATTAAATTAATTTTCTTTTTAAAAAATGCAAGTTGTTCTATTTCCAAATAGGTCTCAGAGATCGTCCAGGGTTGATCATCTCTCTCCGCATTTTTAGCTTCTTATGCGACGTCATTCGTTCGATTTTTTCCACCTCTGTGAGAACCACCGCAAACTTTGGCGTTGTAGATCGGGGGGTTTTTTTTTTAAAAAAAAAACAGAAGAGTGAAAAGAAAGAGGATCTCATTGATGATTTGCCACACTTTTCATGGACATGAAGGGCTACTGAATGTGAGATCGCCCGACAACATTGACTTTGTATTGTATGGTGTCATTTTTTTTTCTCTCGTTTTGGTATCCATTTTCAATTTCCATAAAAGTACGTCGTAAACCTTATCATTTCTGTCATAACATGTACAGGGTATGGGATATCAGAACGCCGGCAATTAAACCAGGCAGACGAATAATAAAAAGAAAGATGACAACGCCAGCAGCAAGACGGAATAGAGTAATATTCCGAACATATCCGACTAAATACAAAAACGCCGTAAAAGCCGTGTGGCGAGAGAGTGCCTCGTGCTGTTTTCGCCGTGACTCTTTAATTAAAAAGTCAAAAAGACAGGGCAATGTGGCAGTGCCGTTTCGGCGACGTCATCTGTGTTCTGTTGCTTCTGTCTGTTTCAGAAGTGGTTGCGCATCTCTTGGCCCGTTTTGTGTCTCGGCGTCTGTCGGTTTGCGGCGCGCATACGTGTGCTTTTGATTGTCGTGGCTGTTTTTTTGCATCGTGCAAGGCCCAAGGCAACAAGGCCATTTACAAACACTTGTTGCACTGGACGTGGCTGCAGCCAGTACAGGTCGTGCTGATGACGAAGACGCCGCCGCACATGTGGCAGTGAACGGCGTAGGCAGTCATGGCGGGAGCGGGCTTGACGGGCGACGAAACGGGGTCCATTGTGACGTGGGTGTGTTTTGCACGTATGTAGGTAGTAGGTAGTTGATGCAAGGCTGGTCGGGTTGTGTTATATATTAAACACGTTCAAAATATACTGTTGACAACTCTGGACAGGAGGACTCGTGGGGTGAAAAAAATCTGCTGTAGAAATCCGAAAAACAAAAAGGGAAATACAAGAAACAAACGGGGGAACAGGCTGGATTAAATACAACAGAAACGATATTTTGCTCGCTGAATTACAACTACAAAAAAAAGAGCGAGAAAACGAGGAACGTCGGGGCAAATGGGCCAAAGCCTCCGTTTTCTGATAGCTGAAGAGAAAACGACGACAGAATAGTATTTCAAACAGAAACTCGGAACGCGTCTCACGGAGCAGAACAGACGAACCAGAAGGCGAGAAAGCACAAGGGGACTAACGAAGAGGCATTCATCCGAGCAAGAGCAATGTGCCAAGCCTTGTTCAACCGTGGAAATTGAAAAGGAGGGGGTGGGTGCGGGCATGGTGCGTGGAGTTTTTCATATGGCTGCAAATCCCACAAAAAAAGTTGAAAGAAACGGCGATCATTTATGGTGGGTGACGCTAGGTGCCAGGGCGTCAGGCGTCCAACACGCCTAAAAAGCTGTTCACATGGCTCTTTTTTAGCGTCCATCGTAGCGTGTTTTTATGGCGCTAGGGGCCGTGAGCTTTCCTCTTAGCTGGTCCGATTTGTCCAATTTGGCAGCTACAAAGTACGGGAGTATCAGAGAACATGGCATGGCATGGCGTGAGCTTCGTTTTTTGATTTTTGAGTCCCTGCTTGAAGCTCCCCCGCGATTTGTCGCATACCTCAAACGAACCAGATAACACACCTCCTTTAGATATTGGCCATATCGTAGAATTCCAGTCGCCTTTGTACAAAGTAGACTCACCTTCACGCCCGATGCAAGATGGATTTCCTGAACAAACTCACCCGCCGCTATCCGCCCGCATTAAAACAAGACGGTGTTCTACGGAAAGCCAGGAAATACGATGGTGTGGTGATGTGGAAGAACGGAATATGCCGGGTGAAGACGGGTGAGATGGATGGCAAATAATAAATGTGAAGCAAGGTGAAAAAAAAAGAATGAAAAATATTACCGAAAAAAAAAGAAAAGAGAAAAGGTCCGTAGAGCGCAGAAAAAGAAACTCACGTACAGGGCGCGGGGGCAAAAACGTGGGGAAACGTGGGATGGGTTGCATTTTTCTCCAATGATCCTTGAAAGGGATGCCGGGGAATGAGAACATACATGTATCTTGCATAAACCCATAGAGCAAGGCTTGGTGGATGGCGTGGGTTCTCATGCTGCATAAACACCTTGAGTACCTGGACACTCTGAATTTCATGGCAAGAGCGGACATTTTATTTTATAGATTTATATAGAGTAATGCGGCTAAGGCATGGAAACAAAGGAATGAAGCGCGTGACTGGTGCACACACACCAAAAGAATAGCAATAAACTTGTCTGAAGAATTCTTACCTACCCATATTTCTATCTATCAGGTTTTAACCCGGTGTGCGATGTACTGCCTACCTGTAGAGTGCTTTACCTATGAAGTTCTTTTCTTTTCTTTTTTTTTAATTTTTTTTTTTTTTCACCTGCCTACCGATTTACTTCGTGCACTACTACCATATACAACATGGTACCTATCTTCGGGGAATTTACCATACACCTCTATTACGCATATATACTTTTGTTGCTCCGATCTGTAATATTCGCTATGCTAACTGACGCTGAGAAATGTGTGATCGTTTTAGCTAATAAAACCACACCATGTGGTGCGGGCGTGATCGTAGAAATGGAAGCTGATGTTAATGTGCGGTTCCAGCAACTGAATTGCACTACCGATCAAAATACTTCTTAAATAGGAAAGCGGTGAGTGGAACATGGAACACAGACCCACCTGCCAAAAAAAAAGCACCCCGCGCCAACTTCAGCGGCAGAAAAGAGCATCCGATCGAATTCTTGACGTGATATAAAAGACGAAAGTCGCCCAAAATTTTTCGTCAACAACCATCGAAAGATAAATCTTCCCTTTACGACAATTTTTTACCGCCGAAACACACACAACTTCATATCAGTCATACACTATCGCCATATTCGCGACCTGCCACCCGCTCAACTTCCCACCATATCAACTCCTCACCTGTCCATTCACAGCATCCCCGCACACAAGACAACATGGACTCGTACGCAGAAGAGGACTACGCAAGAGAGCTTGCCTCTCGCGTGACCAACATCCACGTTACGGATGGTGGTTCCGGCAAAGGAAAGAAGGTTGGCACCAGCGGTGCCGCAATCTCCACTGCAGCCGATGAAGGACGCCGCCGCGATCGCAGCGACAGGGCGACGCAGCAGCAAGTCCTTGATCCGCGTACGGGAAGACTCCTCAAGCGGCTGATTACCCGCCAGATCATCTCCTCGGTCGAGGGCACGATTAGCACAGGAAAAGAGGCGAGCGTTTACGGTGCCCAGGCCAACGAGATTGATGAGGAGACGGGCGAGGAAAAGTTCAAGTGCCACTGCGCCGTCAAGATCTACCGGACGGTCATCCTGTCGTTTATCGACCGGCAGCGGTATGTCGAGGGCGAGCACCGCTTCCGGGAGGGCACCCACAGCAATACCAAGATGGGCAAGATCGAGCTGTGGGCCGAGAAGGAGTTCCGCAACCTGCAGCGGCTGTACCGTGCCGGAATCCCCTGCCCCTACCCGATTATCGTCAAGCAGCACATCCTGGTCATGACGCTCCTCGGCGATGTTGCCGGCGTGGCGTACCCGCGCCTGCACGATGTGCAGCTGACATCGACCGCTGGCGAGGGAGAGGAGAGCGACAAGGACAACATTGCGAGCCAGTGGGCCGAGCTGTATGTCCAGCTGCTCTCGGTCATGAAGCGTCTGTACCATGTGTGCGGTCTCATCCACGCCGACCTCAGCGAGTACAACATCCTATACCACGAGAAGAAGCTGTACATTATCGATGTCTCGCAGAGTGTCGGACGCGAGCATCTCCGCGCCACGGAATTCCTCCGCATGGACATCCGCAACGTCAACACCTTCTTTGAGCGCAAAAAGGTCAACCTGCTGCCCGACCGGGCCATCTTTGACTTTGTCGTCAAGGCTGGCAAGGCACTCGACATGGAGACGCTGGCCGACGAGATCCGCGACCTCTACGAGTCGCGCCCGGATGACCCGAAGAGCGCAGAGGCTCGCGCGACCGTGGAAGTCGACAATGCCGTCTTCCGTTCACAGTACATGCCCCAGTCGCTCCACGACGTTCTCAACCCCGAAGCGGTCGACCTCGAAGAGAAGCGCTCCTCGGCGCCCGGCGAGTTGACTCACCTGTACCGTGATTTCCTGGCCGACAAGAAGGGAGACGACGCTGCTGCTGGCGACGACGAAGAGGCCAGCGACGACGAGGCGGGATCCAGCTCTGACGATGATGATGCTCACTCTATTGTCAACGAGGACAACGAAGAACTCGGTTTCAACTTTAAGCCGGCGACACCACGCGGTCGCAAGTTTGAAGACAAGGATGCGAAGCGCGAGCGCAAGATGCAGATCAAGATGGAGAACCGGGAGAAGCGGCTCAACAAGATGCCCAAGAAGGTCAAGAAGAAGCTTATCAAGGGCTCGTCTCGCCGTATGTGAGACGGGATCGAGAAAGTCTTTTCTTTTTTTTTTTGGCCGTTTGGGGGGGAGGAAACGATTGATCTATCCAGCCCGGTGCTACTTTTGGGTTTCTTCTTTTGTTTAGCGTCTTTCTACATCTTTGCTTTCGGGTTCTTCCATTTGATTTCAGAT
This sequence comes from Intubia oerlemansii, assembly GCA_020002355.1. Classification (NCBI taxonomy): domain Eukaryota; kingdom Fungi; phylum Ascomycota; class Sordariomycetes; order Ophiostomatales; family Ophiostomataceae; genus Intubia; species Intubia oerlemansii. The sequence goes on from JAGKRZ010000060.1 coordinate 61,043, forward strand.
TTATCGGTGTGTCTTTACATGCGATTTTTACCCGTTTTTTTTGCGATTTGGCGTTTCGGAATTCAAAACTGGTCTTTGGTATGGGCATCTAAAAAGTTATCGTCTTTTACTTTGTGGCTTGGACGTTTTTTATAGAATACATCTTGTTTACACCATTTCACCCTTATGACAATGTTTTACTGTTGGTATTTTAGATTGAGCCACGAGTTACCGCTCACTCACTTCTTGCACACGTAGTATGATTCACTCTCAGCTGGAATTGTATTACTTTGTATTATGCCCATATTCATCCATTCATCCAACAATCTATCATCGTAGCCTTCGTTACTCCCAGTAATATGAGAGGATGTCAAGGTTGGAAAACTCGTCGGCATATTTCTTCGTCACGGCATTGTCGCCGGCGGCACCGGCACAAACAATGAGCGGCAAGAAGTGCTCGGCGGCGTTGCGGGGATGAGCCGTGTAGGCGCCCGGCCAGGAGCGCCAGCTGCGGAACTTTTCGTCGCGGGCCTTGGCGCTGCTCTCGACGGCGGCGGCGGTGATGGCGCCGTTCCACTCGCCCATGAGCTTGAGCATGTCCGGGTCGTTGGTGGCGCCGTTGAAGAGCAGACGCAGGTTGTGGAAGCTGGCAAAGCCGGAGCCGATGACGGCGACGTTCTCGTCGCGCAGCTTGTTGAGGGCGCGGCCCATGGCAAAGTGCTGCGCCGGGTCTTCGCTCTTGAGGACGCTCATCTGCACAATGGGAATGTCGGCCTTGGGGTGGATGAGCAGCATGGGGACAAAGACGCCGTGGTCCCAGCCGCGCTCGTCGTCGAGCTCGGGCTTGAGCCCCTCCTCGCGCAGAAGCTCGGCGATGCGGCTGGCCACCTCGGGCGACCCTGGCGCATCATATGTGTAGCGATATGTCTCGGGCGGAAAGCCGTAGTAGTCAAAGAGGAGGCGGTGCTTGCTGCCGGACGAGATGGTGGGGTTGCGTTCGGACCAGTGGGCGGTCACAAGAACGATGGCCTTGGGCCGACGGGCGGGATCATTGAGGCCGAGAATGGCCGGGACCTTGTTGCGCATGCTGTTGGCGACGGAGAGCGATCCTGGCTCGCCAAGGAGGGGCATGGGGCCGCCGCCGTGGGACAGAGCAATAACAGCACCGCGGGCACCCATGGTTGCTGATCGAGATGCGAGAGACGTGGTTGTGGTCGTGGACAGGAAGCTCAGCGGCAATGCAACAATGGATGTGGGCAGATGGCGAGCTTTGTATGCAAGGAGAGAAACGCCGGCGGCAGAAAGGATAATGGCTGGGATTCGAAACGAGGGGCGCATAACGGTTTTTTTGATAGACGGTATATGTTATATATTATATAGAATAAAAAAGAAGAAGATCAGACGACATCACGAAAAAAAAAGAAAAAAAAAAGAGAAACAAACAGAACGTCGTCGACAAGACTGGAGCTCAGTCGAGCTTCTCATATCAAGTGACGTCGTATTGCCGCCAGGGACAAGGCTGGACGCGCACTCCCGGCAGGTACTTTGTGGGGGATTTGCCCGCGGGACGGCCCCACTGCCTACCGGAGTTCATAGTCATGCTGACGAATCAGCGCAGGGAGTCGGCCGAACGGCGGCCGGTATTTAAGCAAGGGCTCTGGGTATTCTATTCTCCGCTAAGAAATCAAAATTGCCAAAAAGGGGAAAAGGGAAAAACAATAACGATTGATAACGTACGGAAATAGAACTGGCGACGCACGGAATTATCATGGCAAAATAGGTATATTACAAGATCGAGAACAACAGGGAATAGGAGATATTGTGGAGGAGATGTATGGGAAATGCAAATGTAATGTCGGTGTATATTTTTCTTTATGATTTTTAATCATTCATAAAGACATCATGGACGCAGCAGACCTTTGCCAAGGAGTTCTGTTCCGACCTCGTTGATGAGGGCCGCCTCGCTGGGAAATGCCTTTTCCTTGCCGACCACGGTGGCCTGTGCATCCAAAGCACGCAGCAGGTCTGCCAGCTCGCCGTCCAGGGGCGTGCGATACACGAGGTGGCCGAGGGCCAGCAGCATGCCGCGCAGGGCGTCGGGCGAGGCCTCTTCCTGGCCAATCGCCTCGACCACCGACGCCGCCAGCTCAACCTGGTCGTCTTCGGGCAACAGCGATGTCTGCTTATCGAGTGCCCGCTGCTGTGCCAGGGCAAGGTTGAAGAGGAGGGAGGCCGCCGCCACGCGGACGCTGTTGTGGCTGTCGTCCAAAAAGCTCGAGGAGATGAGCTGCACCAACAGCGGGCGGAGGGAGTCATTGGCCGGCAGGGCGTCGTCGGCAAAGAGGGGCGTCGAGAAGAGGTTGCAGGCCGTCTGCAGGGTCACCAGACGCAGCGCATACGGACAGTCGTCGGCACCGGCCACCGCGCCGAGGACGCTGCAAGCTGTGGCGTGGCCAGCCTCGGCGGCAAAGAAGCCGCTGATGCGGGGGTCGGCCAGGCTGCAGCGGAAGAGGTCGACGACGGGAAAGAGGGCGTCGCGCGACAGGGTCTGGACCGAGGTCTGCATGAGAGCTGCCAGATCTTTGAGGTCGGGCAGAGCAGGCGACTTGGTCGGGCTTCTCTCGGCCAGATGCTGGCGCAGAGCGCGGACGGCCGTCGACGAGGCCATGCTGCCGCTCATCTTGGCGAGCAGCTTGTCCAATGGCGGGACCTTGGCGTAGAGGACGGGCTTGGCACTGGCAGCGGCGCTGCTTTGGCGAGAGAAGCTGGGCAGATGCAGGCGATCGTGGGGGTGCTGGGGTTGAGCCATCTCGACGAGGAGGCGCAGATGGCCGCGAAGTTTGGCCGCGTCGGCACCGGCCCATTCGGTCTCCTTGTCGCCGTGGAGGAACGTGACAAACGTCGGAGTGGCACGCACGCCGTACTTGGCCGCTGTAGCAGCATTGCCGGGATGGGAGATGTCGACTTTGAGAAGCGTGGCACGAGCACCAAGCTCCTCTGCGAGCTCGTCGTAGACGGGATACATGGCCTGACACGGGCCGCACGTCTTTGACGTGAAGAAGACAACGGCACACGACGACTTGGCCTGGTCCAACAGACGGTCAAACTCGGCGGGTGATGTCACAGTGTGCACCTTGCTCTTCGGGCCGGCTGTTGCAGACGAAGCCGACGAGGCCGACGTCGCCGAGGAACCCAATCCGAGGAGTCCATTCTGCTGGCCGCCGCCGCCGCGCATCTGCGTTAGCTGGGGCAGCAGCATCTGGCCCATGGGCGAATCGAGCACGGCTTGGGGCATATTGGCAATGTGGTCTGGGATACCCTTGCCGACGAGAAAGTTGGCGAGCGTATCGCTAAAGTTGTTGCAGTTGTGCCGGAAGAGGTCGTACGCCTGTGCGATTAGCGCTGCCCTATATAATTATGCGCCAAATATACTAGAATATACTAAACGCACCTCTGCTGTAAAGATGGGCCGGATCGAGTCAATGTACTCCTCAATGACGTCGAGGGTGAGCTGTGTCGTGCCGAGCGGGAGCCTCTGCATGGGCTGTCCAAGATGAGACGATCCCGGCACAATGGCCAGGATGCCGCCGTCGTAGACATATTCGCGACCGCTGACCTCAATGGACGTGTGGTAGACGGCGTCCAGCTGGAAGCCCAGCAGGCCCATGGACATTTGGCGGGCAAGGCCGCGGGACAGGTCATAAACGAGAAGCTGGACGTCCATTGTGTGTCTGCTGAAAGGGACAAAATCTTCAGACCAAGCTGGTGAGGAAATGCGTTCGCGAAACCCGGACGAGGCTGCAGTCAAATAAATAATACTCGAGTACCTTTATTAGGCGAGGCTGCCGTCGCGCGCAGGCAAATCTACTGCAGGGGTCCAAAAGTCTGTCAATTTTTTTCAAAATCGCCCCGCATCTAGATTTTCAGCCACCAACAAAAAAACTTACCACCAACTTCAAACCACGATAAATCAACACCATGTCGTCCGAATTGTTTACGCTTGGTAGCGTTTTAACCGCTGATCGAAGCTCTAACGGCGAGTTATCAGAAGTCGCTCGTGCGGCCATTTATGGCGCACTTATCGGGGGTTAAAAACAGATCGTGGTCGCGAGGGCGTTCGGCATTAATCCCGCCGCTGTGTTAAAAATTAAACGACGATTTGAAAGCCAGCATACCTTCGCCTTTAAACCTCGGTCTGGCAGGCCAAAGGTATTGTTTGAAAGAGACACTCGAGGGCTTATTCGGGAGACTAAAAAAGACCCGAAACTTGTAATAAAACGCCTCGCTAAGATAGTATCAGCCCGGGCCTCGTTTAGTACGGTCCGACGATCGTTGAGGTAGAAAAACTTTCGAAAATGGAAAGCAGTAAACCGAATTTTACTTACGCCTTAATTAGTAAAAAAAAGGCTTGTATTCTGTGAGCTTTTTAAGGAAATCTAGCCCGATTTAAAGAACGTACGTTACTTTAAAGTTAGTAGTGATTTTTATACTAACAACGCAGGTAATCTTCTTAGACAAAAGCAGCTGCCAAAACGAAGCACAAGGCGGAAACGTCTTCCATTTCAGGCGACTAGACCAGAGATACGACTAGAAGTTTATTAATTATAAAAACCACGGTAAAGCAGCGCTTTCTTTGATGTTCTAGGGGGCAATTCGGCGCGGAGGACGCTCGAGGCTGGTCCTTATGCGCCGGGATAATTCTAACGGCCGAAGAAGAGGAGGATATTCAACTACCAGCTATCTTCTAGCCCTCCAGGAGGGCCTCTTACCGTTTTACCGACCGTGGGATATTTTCCAGCAAGATAATGCGCTAATTCACACGTCTCAAAAGGCCATAGAATTTTTTTCCGAACAGCAGATCAGACTGCTTAATTTCTGGCCTGCCCACAGCCCAGACCTGAACCTAATCGAGCATGTTTAGGCTCTGATTAAAGCCTTGTTTCAGGAGCGTTACCCAGATGTTTGGACATGGACAAACAACTATGATAACCTTATCGAATTTAAATTCGTAATAAGGGACTGTTGGCATGCGGTGGAACAGGCCAAAATTGACGCCTTGATTGATTCATTAGGGCGGAGGGTGGCGGCGGTGCGCCGGGCGCGGGGGTGGTACACGAAATATTGAATTTGGTACCTGAATTTTATTGCTATCTACTTTTTTTTATAGGTTGTCTCCTAAAAAATCGCAGTATCTTTGTTTAAAGTTATGTACCCTTCTGTACCGTTGCCAAAAATCGGGTGGCTGGGACCCCACATTGACAGACTTTTGAACCCCGACTGTACAGTGACGTGTGCTGCGCGCATAGGGTCACGTGGAATTAGCGCTATTCTCTACTCCAGAGTATTTATTGCGGCGACGGCGCCGCCGGCGCCGGCGATTGCACAAGATCTCCGTTGTTTCCATTGAGTTGTTTCGATTTGATTCTATGTTTTTGTCTGTGTCGACAAAAAGGTGCACTCCCTTCCACCCCCACCCTCTTTCTCTAATGTGACGTATCGGGCACATTGAGAGCGCGTGCTTCAGATAGGTCGGCCAGACCTGTGCGGCGCAGCACCGCGACGGTCGCATCATACTGTTTTTCGGCAAAGGCTTCGGGGTCAAAGCTGAGCAGCCAGGCCTCGCGTCGAAGACGCATGGATTCGGGATTCGCTCTGGCAGCCGCCATATCCGCCTGGTGCCAGGTGTCGCGCGTGGTCTCGCCCGTCTTTTGCGCTGCGCGCACGCGCTCGTACCGCAGCGCCTCAAAGGCAGCAATGGCCTCGGGGACGTTGGCGGGCGAGCCGGCACGGCGGAGGACGACGCCGAGGGTGACGCCGTCTTCGACGGCCTGCGAGGCACCCTGGATGGATGTGGGCAGAAAGGGATGGGCAGCGTCGCCGAGGAGGGCGATGCGCCGACGCGGCGAGACCCAAGTCGGCAGGGGGTCGCGGTAGACGAGCTTCCAGTCGATGAGCGGTTCGGGCGTCAGATCGAGGATGCGCTGGATGACGGGGTCCCAGCCCGTCAGGACAGCGCGGGCATCGGCGACGGGCGCTTCGAGCTGCCAGCTCTCGTCAATGTCGGCAACGTCCTTGTGCGTGCAGACCCACGAGAAGCTCAGGTCGTCGGCGCCGCGGCCCTGCAGCGAGGCGGCGATAAAGTGCACGTCGGGCCCGATCCAGCAGACGTGCTGGTCGCCCTCGGGGCGATCGAAAAAGAAGGCTGTCTGGGGGTCCTTGGCGATGGCGGCGCCGTCGAACCACGCGCGGTACACGGCATACCCCGAGGCCAGCGGCTTGTCCTCGTGGCCGAGCACGAGCGTGCGACCCAGAGACCGCACGCCGTCGGCGGCCAGCACGACATCTCCCTCGATTCTGATCCTTTTTTTGTCCGGGCTGTCGGCACGATCTTTCGCGGTGGCCACCACCTCGACTTCCACCCCTGCGCCGTCGTCGCTCTCAAAGTAGGACACGACGCGGTGGCCGAGGCGAATATCGATGCCCAGGTCCTGCGTGGCATAGTTGTACAGCACGCTGTGGAACTCGCCGCGATGGCCGTCGTAGCGCGTGCCCCAGTCGCGCGTCTCCTGCGCCCAGCTCTGTCGCAGCAGCGGCTCGCCGTCGCACGTGCGGATCTGGAAACTGTCCGCCTGGAGGCTCAGCGGCTGCAGCTTGGCTCCCACGCCCGGCCACCGCTGGAACACGCGGCTCGCGTTCTGGCCAAAACTGATAATGTCGCCCAGCTCCTTGCGCGCAGCATATTTCTCGAGCACCGTCACCGTGTGGCCTTGCCGGTGACACTCGATGGCCGCGGTGAGGCCGCCAAAACCCGTGCCGACAATGATGACACGGATGCCTGTTTTGGACTTTGTTTCAGATGGATCTGTCGTCATTGTTTCTTTTTTTTCAGGCTTTTATTCTGGGTTTTATTTCGAGCATTTTTTTCCCTCTCGAGTCAGATGCACTGAAAGGCTGGGCTACGCCATTCTAATATTGACCGTTGGGCGCGTGTTATTCAACCGAAACCCCACGTTCACGGCCGGCTTCATGCATGCGAAAGGCCGCCAAACCTCTTCCTGACAGAAACAAAAAAAAACGAAATGCCTGGACGTTTAGCATTTCCCCGTCTTTATCCCCGCATCAAAGACAGCCCTCTTTTCGCTGTTTTTTTTTTTTTTTTTTTCAAAAGAGTGACTCTGTTCGCCTCCATCTCCTAATTTGGCATACAACGTCAGCCTCTGCTGTACTACCCTTTGCTGCCCGCCTGCTCTCTACTCTGCTGTCTACCCGTTGTCTATCAAAGGCAATCCCGCTCGATCCCTCCGTACCACCAGAGGGTGCCGTTTCAACCACTTGTTCCCAGACCTCGCATCCTCGCATGCGTGCCTAACGCTGTTACACGTACTGTCTCTCATTTTTTTTTTTTTTTGCTCGTTCGCTATAGGTCGTCTTCTCTCCGATGCAGACCTAGCTGGACTGGCATCCTGCAATGCATACGTCAAAATATCATACGAAAGAGCATCCTGATCCTGCTTGAGCTGCTGCAGCCTCCTTCAAGTCCTGCATGGCCACGTTAGCTGCATGATTGGGCTGTCTTGTGCCTCCCACCGATGTGCCCATTTGCTCTTTCATTTCCTTCGGGGCCTCTATGACTTGTCCTCTGTTTCTCTGTTGTCGGCATGCCCTACGTCGCTAGAGCACGTCTGCTTCTGCAAAATCAGTCCGTCTGCTGGTGGTGTTCATATCGTACATCTCTTCCGTTCTCTTTGATTTCGTGCAGATGGTCGTGCAGAGCTTGCAGACCATATGCACCTCTGCATGGCATGCAGACCGTGCATATGCTGTACTGTCAATATCGCCGCATCGCCTGACTCTTTTTATTTTACTGATTTTCTTTTTACTGGTTTTTTTTTTTTTTTGGCCATGGTTTTCGCGATGCATCATCCTTCTGCCTCGTATAAATAGATCCCATCAGCCACGCACGAAAATGACAACGCCCTCACCCACCTCTACGAGGTTCGCTCGAGATCTTGAAATCGCCAGAGATCTACACAGATCACTCGATTGAACAGTTGGATGGTAAGAGTGGCCCAATATAGGTAACAGGCAAACGGGAAGAAAGGAGGTGTGTGTGGAGCAAAGAAAGAGAGAGAAAAAGAAATAAAGAAATAAACAAAAATAGGTATACAAAGCATATGACTGGTAGGTTGACGATGGCCCCGGCCATTGACCAGCAGCATCTTCCGAGACTCGGGCGCCTGATTCGACGCGACAACGGCCTCTCGCAGGGACAGGTGGGTGGCTTGATTGGCGGCACTGTCGCCGTCGTCGTCATCGTCGTGCTCTGGTGGTTCTGCTTCACGCACACGCAGACCTACATGGCACACTACAAGACAGCCAACAACCACGGCGGCTGGCCCTACCGCGTCACCCGCAGCGAGTGGCGCCAGCTCGAGAGAGAGCGACGCAAGCGCCACTACGACCGGCGGCAGCGCTGCCGCAACCGCTGGTACGGCTACTACGACAGCACCGACACCAGCAACGATGGCTGGACCGAGGCGGCCATGGACGAGACGCAGTACTATGGGTGGTCGGCTGCTTATGCCGGCGGCGCGGGTGCTGGTGTGGAGGAAGGTGGTGCCGCCGCCGACGGCGAGGAGGAGGAAGAGGGAGGCCCAGAGATGACGCGGTCCATGCCGCTTCCAAAACGGGCGCAGCAAGCCGGCTATCGACACACGGCGTTTCCATACTACTATGTCAACACGTTTCCTTCGGCGGGCACTGCAAAAAGGGGGACCTCTGGATCAGCCGCTCCGACTGCATCGGAAGCATCAGAAGCATCAGAAGCATGCGAGGCTCCGGAGGAATCGAGCGAATCGTCCACCAGCTCCTCTGCACCTTCCGAGCCGGCCGCGCCTGCCGAGCCAGAAGCGGATCCTGCACCGGGCACACCTTCCCATCCGAAGAGTGGACCGGGTAGCAACAAAAGCGCTCCTCAGGAAGAGTCATGAAAGGTGCAAGACAACCGCTCGCTCCTTCCTCAATGGTTGTTTGTGCAGAAGATTCCAATACTGCAACGACGTAAACACGGCTGGCCTATCCTTCCGATGTCACCTCGGACTTCCATATTTCCATCTCTTCGCGCGTCAGACACAAAAAAAAGCATATTCTACAAGCATCGATACCATCAGAGATAGAAGGCACCGTCCCATCCTTGAAAGACACACATTGCCATAGTATCCGCCCAAGGCACAGACATCGACATGGTTCGTGGCAGCTACTTCCTACTTCCGTCGTAAACAACTCGCTGACACTGGCAGATCGTCCGCATCTTCGCTTTACTTCTGTTCGCCCTCGGCCCGATGGCTTACCCCTTTGAAGACATCTACTCGAGCATCTACGGCTCAGCAGACCGTGCGCCTCGTCAGACCAATGCCCATCCGTCAGACGGTGTGCATTGGCAGCCACAGCCCCAGCCCACCAGCCGATGGACCTGGGAGACGAGACATAATCCTGAGACGGGCCACGACGTGATCGTCATCGGTCAGCGCGATGTGCATCAGCGTCCAAAGGCTGACGCGGAACCAAGTCCAACGACGACCTTGACAGCCACGTCGACGCGCACGTTGACATTGACGCTCTCGCACAATCCTCACATGCCGACCAAGACTGCGATTCTCCTCATCCCTACCTCGAACCGTGATCAAAAGGTCCTCCATTGTGCTCGCGACGAAGGCTCTGGTCATGCCCTCCGCAACTTTGCCGACTTTGACTGTGCTGGATGTTCCGTCAATATTGGTGATCCCCGGAGTATCAAGACAGTGTGTGAGCTCTGCACTTTGGTTTCGGAAAACGGCCTGGGCGAGTGACCTAGAAAAAAAAGAAAGGGAACCAAAAGGTGGTGTAATAGAGCTTAATATTGAAAACCAAATCAAAAACGCCTGTTGCTAAAATAAAATCGCTACCTATGATGCGATGGCAAAAAGAAAACACGACCTAGTGTCGTTATAGTGTTTTTTTTTTTTTTTTTGGCATCTTCTGCTACTATGCAGAAGCCTCTGCTGGCGCTGCGGACTCGCCACTGGCACCCTCAAACAGGCGGACGCACAAAACGGCTGTCACGGCGGCAATACCGCCGAGAATGACCATCTGTAAGCCCTCCAAAGTGCTCTTCCACAACCGGCGCCACGGGATGACGGACCGTCTGCCACCGGACAGAGCGCCGAGAATGCCCCCTGCCGAAGCCGACGAAGACGAGTCGTTGTCGGACGAGGGCGCGCTGTCGAGGAAAAAGTCGCGCAAGAAGCCAAAGAAGAAGAGCGCCAAAAGGCAGACGCCAAAGCTCCAGCGCAGACCGTCGCCGACATTGGAGACGAAAAAGTAGGGCCACAGAGGCAGCAGGCCGCCGATAAAGTAGCCCAACGCAACCGACACACCAGAGGCGACAGGCCAGACGTAGTCGTCGTCGCTGGATGACGAGGCCTCGTGGCCGCTACCGTTGCCCTTGTTGCCGTCGTAGTAAAAGTAGTCGTCACCCGAGCTGCTGTTCTTGGCCGACTCGATGCGCTCGACAACATGAGGCTGCGAGGCAGCATGCGCAAGGATGTGCTGGTGCAGGTCGGCCGGCAGGCCAAGAGGGGCCAGGTAGTGCGAGACCACGGCCGTCGCATCGCGGGGCTCGCCGTTCTTTTCGGGGTCCGACGAGTCGAATGCTGCCGGGCTCTGCGCCGATTCGACATCGCTCTCGTCATCGCGGTTCTCGGACGACGAGGACGACGAGCTAGACGACGATACCGCCTGCCGCGCCGACAGGTAGCCGCCAATGCCCATGCTGATACAGCCAGCACTCACCTCGGCCATGCCGGCATAGACAACCGTGTCGGTGTGGCCGAGCGACGACAGACCAGCCGTCAGCGCAAAGGGAACCGTGAGACCGTCGGCAAAACCCAGCGTGAATTCGGCCCAGAAGCGGCGAGGCGAGGGCAGCCACGATCTGGCAGGCGATGGCGCAGAGGCCTTCTTGTCCTTGTCGAAGCGGGCGGCATGGGCATGAGCATTAGCAGCCCGGCCACTCGCCAGAAGAGGGTAGTTGTTGCCCTGGCTGTCGTCGTGCTCAGCGCTGGCCGGCGACGAGGCAGAGATGTGGTCGGCCATGGTGTCATCAAAGTCGGCCGTTGTCAGGCGGTTGTAGCTGTTGTGGCTGCCATGATTCGCACGAATGCGCGATGATGAAGTGTCGGCCATACTGGCAATGGAGTACGATGAGGCAGATGAAGGATATGTCGTACGAGAAGACGCGTGACGAGGCTGGGTCTGGAGGTAGCTGGTGGCGGCCATTGATCCTTATTTATACGAGACGGAAAGGCCTCAGACAATAAAAGATAAAAAAAATAAAAAATAAAATAAAAAATGTAGGAGCTGGCAGGGAAAGAGGCAAGAGCAAAAAGAGGGTCCAGAAAAGGCTCACAGTCGAAAAAGACTCGAAAAAGACTCGAAAAAGGAAGGAACCCTTGTGCAGGTAAAGATCAACAAAAAGGCTGCTGGCCACGTACTCAAGTTTTTTTATCGCAACTTTGGTTTTATCTCAACCAGCTTTGCCCACACGACATACTCCATAAAGCAGGGTGTGGGGGGGAAGGCCAAGCCCGTGCCTGTTTGAACGAGCCATGATTGGGTACAAAGAGAAACCGTCGTACACACCGTCCAGAAGTGCGTGCTGGCTTTGGTAGCCGGGGGGCTGCGTGTCCGTTGTGTGAAACAATGGGATGGGGTTTTGATAGCACACGGCTGTGGCGGCCGGACAAGAAGGCGGACTCTTCACCAGCAGCCCGACTCGTTGTAAGAATCTCTCCCAATACCTGCTGCGTATTGCGCCCACGTGCGTAGCCGAACACCCCATTTGGGGGTCCATTTGGGGGTGAATTGGCGCTTTTTGCGGGGACTTGCCGTCTTAGTGTTGTCGGGAAAAATGGAGACTTTTGCTGGGAAAAACCAGAAGCGAAGAAAACTCTGCCAATCAAAATGGCACAAAAACCAATCCCTGCTGCTACAACTGCTACAACCCGCCGTGTTAGTGAGGGAAATTTCCTTGTTCAGCCTGGCGTACTTTTCTACTCCATACTACTCTGCGCCGCCAATGCTTATTTCTTCTTTTTTTTTCTCCTGGGAATAACTCATTTGGGCGTCGGTCGACTACGGAGTAGAGTTCATGAGTCAATGTACCTTTTTGCTGTAAATTACATATAAGAGATACATGCCCATGTGCTTCCCAAAGATTGCTCTGCAGAAAACGTGGAAAACGTGGTACAGTTCGAAGGAAAAAAGACGCACGCATACATCCGGGCTGCTATTCTGCTACCCTTGCGTCCCTCCTGCAAAATGGGTGACGGTATCCTGGTCGCCTTCGGTCAACCTCCTTGATCGCATCCATACGAGTCATGCTCAGCAAGGATTCCATCGTTTCCAAATCCCGCACACGGCAAACGGATAGCATCCCCACAGACTTCTAGTTGACTCGTGCGACGTACGACTTGGAAACCGACGGATGCTTGCATCCCGAGGTTCTTCACGGCCTCGTCCTGGAAACGACAAACCCAAGGCACGTGACCGTGATTTACAGCTGTTCTAGTGGGACATTCGAACGGTGATTGGCTTAACGTGTCTGGTCTGCTGTAAGACAAGAGTCTTCCCGATTAGGAAGGACGTAACTGCGTTTGACAAACAGCAGGAAGGCAATGCAAACGGTAGACCGCCAGTAAAGGTGGTGCTCTTTTTTGACAAAAATGGAAACTCTTTTGTACGCAAATGACCGATGATCTATTTTGTGGTAGAAGATGAAAAAAAAAAAAATATAAGACGATGAGGTATGACGGAAGTGAGTCGATCGGTGATTATTTATACGGTGATGGTGGATAGCATGATCGGATGCGATGACGAGGTGGGAGATCACTTGTCAATATTGGCAGATATTACTCAAAACACTACTTCACACTGCATATACAGAGACTCAAGGGAAGAAATGAGATGGGCTGGCAGGAAGTTGCTGCGAGAAATATATTGTTCGACGATACAGAGTCGTTTCATGTATCAAGATGAACATCAAGAGCGGTGGTGTACATAGTAGGCATATCCATTATCATCCCAGGTACCGCATCCGGGGTATCCCATCCCATACACGTCGTCTCAGGCACTGTAGCCAAAGTGGTCGTCCATCGGACACACACACACATGTCAGGACATCGTAGTGGAGAGCGACGGCGCCGCGCATCACTTCTTGATGCTCTTGTGCGCGTTCGGTCTCGTCACCTTTCTCGTCGTTTTGGGAGCGTCATACTGTGCAAAGTATTAGAGTCGGGGGATGGTCGCTATCAGCGTTATTGGATTGCTCTCTTCACGTACTCTTTTCACGCCCACGGTGCTTCTTCTGCTGCTTCTCGTGCTGCTGCTTGTTGTGCTGCTCGCGTCGCTCCTCTCCGTATCGCGCCTCTCGGCATGCTGCCTGGCCTCGCACTTGCTGCATACTTCGGTGATCTTGATAAAGACCCAGGGACTGTGCCCGTCGGCGCACATCTGCTGATGCGCCTTGCAGAGCTTGGTTCCATTTATATAGGCTCTCCGGCAGTTGCCCTTGGACATACACGGGCAGTGATGCACCGTTACCATGTTGTCTGCGCGCTTCTTTTTGCTCGTAAGTAAGTCTGACAAAGTCTCGTCTGGATGCACAGTGACTGCTTGGACCGATGACAAGGTTCTGCAGGATGTCTTTGGTGCGAAAAGATGGGTTATAATGAGTGTCGAGGTTTGTTTCTCGCAACCTAATTGCAAACCATTTTTTTCTTTTCTCTCTGGCAGTCTATTTCTATCCATGGAAAACAGTGAAACAGTGAACAGATGCATACACGGACTGCTTCCTACTTCACGTCCAGCTGTTGGTGTCTAGTTTTGTGGTGTTTTCATGTCATTATCCCCCGACAGTCAGTGAACTATCTGCACTGAACCGACATAAATGGGTCAAAGGCTGCCTAAACCTGACTGTCGTGGTCTTCTTACAGAACTCGAGTGTCGCCTTTACTCTAGAAGTTTCTGTTTATGCGTGGATAGTATATGCCCGTCCGATGTCCGGCGGGAGGCTGCAGATCCAACTAACCGGGCGTTGACATTTACAAACAAAACACTGGCCAAGCTTTTCAGTCAGTTGCTTGTTGTTTATTTACTTTTGTAACGCGCGTTAACCTGACCAGTTTACAGCCGTGAACAAGCACGGGACGCGACTGTCAACGCGTTTCCATCATAATGGCTTGCATTGCAACAATTCTGGGCCTGCTGTTTTCCGCGCTCTGTTGGGATATTACGGAGTATTGACGTTTCTTGGGCGAGTTCAAAGTATCTTACAGGTTTTTACATTGGGTCAGTCAGATTGCAACCTTTGTTGCTCCCTTGCTCTCGTCGTTTTCTGTTTGTTCTGCCACGGTCAATTCCCTGCCTTGGTAGACCATCCCTATTGGGCCTGCTATCTACACATCTTAGTCGTATGTACTCTATGTGTGGCTACGATTAGGAACATTATTAATATATAAACCGCTAGCATAGACAAAACCAAATGTGTGGTTCATTGGCGACATTGTCTATACATCGCATACGGTCAGTTGGTGCACTCCGCCCTCCGCTGTGCGGTACAAATAAGCAAAGGTTAAACTGTGTCGGACAATCCTTCGGCCGTGTAACAATGGTGTTTGTCTATTATGGACAACTGCCCTGTTTAGTGTTACACGATACTTACGTCCGTGCTCAAAGAAGCCTCGGCTGTAGACGCAGCCGTCGAGCCTCTGTTGGGTAGTCTCACAGATTTACAAAAACAAACGGTTTATGCTCCGCGATCTTTTAAATAGTAATGTGCCAGATTCGGCGCCTTCGCTTTTTTCTTTCATATTTTGAGATCCGTCAAGGTAGGTATCTACATACCTAGGTGTTTCCATTCCATGGCAGGTTTTTTTTTTTTGCCTCCCACTCATTCTCGTGAGGGAACAGAACAAGCTATGGAACCGAGCGGTATTTCTGACGCGTAAAATTAAAAAAAAAACCAAACAACAGCAAAAAAAATGGACATTACAATCTACGATCAAAAATAAAAACCGCGAATCACATTTAAATACACAAATATAGTAATAAACTTATCCCAAGATAAACCGCCTACCATGTCAAATCGTGACCGATACGTATTCTTCTGTTTATACAACTGCTGACTAATCACTATCGCCGCTAGGCTAAAAAAAAGTTGACGATAAAGTTTGTGAAACAGCGACAACATAGCAGCCGTCCAACACAAGAGTACTGGCTTGCCCATGCAGAGAACATTTTTGCAGCTTCTCAGGCCTATCTCGGCTACTCGAATTGTCCAGACACCGACGACCCTGCCGATCTTACCGATCTTGCCCAGTCAAGCGAACCGCCGACAGATTCCTCTTTGTTTTCCTGCAGCTTCAAGATCGATTCTCACGATGGGTGCTGAGGACGGCGCAAACGGCGCTGCAGCGGCCAATGCCGGCCGTGAGGGTGGCAGCAAGTCGGGTCACAACTACCGTGGCGCGGCGGAGCACCGGAGCGGTGGACGTGGCCGGGGCAGAGGCGGACGCGGCGGTGGCCGTGGCGGCCGAAGCTGGAACAAGGACAAGGGCGGCGACAAGGGCGACAAGACGGACACGTGGCGGACAGACAACCGGCCGACCAAGCGCCGGCGCGTGTATGGCGACCGCAATGCGGAGAAGGAGGGCGAGGACGGCGAGGAGGGAGCGCCGCGCGCGTCCAACATGAGCATCCCCTTTTCCAAGGACGAGATTGCGGCGGAAGAGCGGCGGCCAAAGCGCAAGGTGGCTGTGCTTCTGGGCTATGCGGGCACGGGCTACAGCGGCATGCAGATCAACCACGACGAGAAGACGATTGAGGGCGACCTGTTTGCGGCGTTTGTGGCGGCCGGCGCGATCAGCAAGGCCAACGCCGACGACCCGAAGAAGTCGAGCCTCGTTCGCTGCGCGCGGACGGACAAGGGCGTCCACGCCGCCGGCAATGTGATCTCGCTCAAGCTGATTGTCGAGGACGCCGACATTGTGGACCGCATCAATGCGGCGCTGCCGGAGCAGATCCGCGTCTGGGGCATCCAGCGCACGCTCAACAGCTTCAGCTGCTACCAGGCCTGCGATTCGCGCTGGTACGAGTACCTTTTGCCGAGCTATGCGCTGCTGCCGCCGCATCCCGACAGCTATCTGGGTCGCGAGATGGTGGCCTCGGCGCAGCGGGCCGATGCCGCTGAGGGTGCCGAGGGCGGCGTGTATGCGGCCATGAAGGAGCGGCTGGCCGATGTCGAGGACTTTTGGGCCACTGTCGAGCGCGATGTTGTGGCGCCTCTGCTCGAGCAGCTGACGCCTGAAGTGCGTCGCAGTGTTGTCGAGCAGCTGCATGCCGGCGACGAGTTCAAGCAGGCCGGCCTGCGCAGTCTGAATGACGTTGAGAACAAGGCCGCCACAGAGGACAAGGCCGGCGAGGAGGAGAAAAAGAAGGACGACAACACGGAGATGACGGATGCCCCTGCGGAGACGTCTGCCACGGAGGATGCGTCGTCCACCGACCCTGCCGCCCAGCCCAGCCACAAGATGGCCGTCGAGCAAGCTCTGCGCACGATCAAGACGGCCTATGTGACGGCCAAGCGCGCCTACCGCGTGACGCCCACCCGCATCCAGCGGCTGCAGGATGCCCTGACGCAGTTTGTGGGCACGCACAACTACCACAACTACACGATCCAAAAGTCGTACGGCGACGCGTCGGCCAAGCGCCACATCAAGTCGTTTGTGGTCAACCCCAAGCCCATCCAGATCCGCGACACGGAGTGGCTGTCGCTCCGCGTGCACGGCCAGAGCTTCATGATGCACCAGATCCGCAAGATGGTCGCCATGGCCACGATGGTGGCGCGCTGCGGCACGGATCCCGGCCCGGCCATGGAGCTGAGCTACGGCCGCCGGCGCATCAGCATCCCCCGCGCTCCCGGTCTGGGCTTGCTGCTCGAGCGGCCCGTGTTTGACAGCTACAACACTCGTGCCCAGTCCAACGGCCGCGATGCCCTTGGCTTTGAGCCCTACGACGACAAGATGCAAGAGTTCAAGGACCGCGAGATCTACAAGCGCATCTTTGACGTCGAAGAGGAGCAGAACTTGTATGTGCACATCTCTGTTTGTCTTGCTTATTTATTTTTCATAGCTAACACACCTTGCAGGTTCCATGCGTACTTCCACCAGATTGACAGCTTCCGGTCCAACTACTTCCTCTGGGCCGTTCCTGGTGGCTATGATGCTGCTTTTGAGCGGTTTGCACAGATTGCCGGCGAGAATGCCGCGCAGCAGGCGCAGGGTCCCGTCGGTCTCGAGGACCCGGATGAGGATGCCGAGAACCCTGACGAGGCCGAGGGTTAGTGTGGCATGTAGCCCCGGCCATCTATGGGTACACCACCCGCATATAAAATAGAGCATAGACGATTTGCATTTTGTTATTAAAAAAAAAAGTGGTATATTTTCTGTCGTTGGAATTTTCGTTGTCGTTATTTTTTTCAGATCCTCTCCCACGACTATGGCGGCGGTGCTGGTGCTGTCTGCATCTGTGCTTGTGCCGTCTGTTCCTGTGTCTGCTGCCCCTGCCCTTGCGGTAATGCCTGTGTCTGCGGCTGGTATGTCCCAAACTGTCCCATCATGCGCACACGGCTCTGCTGCATCTCGTCGGCAAAGTGATTGACGAGCGCCTGCACGTGTTGCGTCGACTCGTCGGGGCCCTCGCCTGGCGGGTGAAGTGGTCCAACAATCAGTAGCTCGCGCATTCGGTGTGTCAGGTTGAGGAGGTCTTCTGTCGTGTTGATCTGTGTACAAAAACAAATCGAAAATAAACAGTGTCAGAGATGTTCTGTTCGCCGACAATCAAGATGTCCTCTCACAGGCAAGGCTCACCATTCGCCGCAGGACCATCTCGATGCGCTGCGCATTGGCTGCTGCATCGCCCGCTGTCGTGGACGCCCGTGGGCGCGTTGTTGTCGCAATCACAAGATCGCTAATGTCTCGCAGGATGGACGCGACAGATCGCGACTCGTCCTCTTTTTCGAACTGTCAGTAACCCATTCAACGATGCAGCAATAGAAGCTCAAAGCTCGCGGCAGAGAGCGCGCTTCATTGGCGAGGAGAAGTAGCGACGCCATAGTCCATACCCAGAATATTGGCGCGGTCGCCTTGCTGTGCTGCTGCTGGATCCATGGTTCCCTTTGCGCCTTGTAGCAGCGTTGAGATCTCGCCCGCTGCTGGTGGTTGTGAGTTGTGGTCGCTGCCAATTTCGTGATGTCGCTGTCGCAAGCTCCAGTTGTGCAAAGCAGTCCACCACAGTTGGCAAGAGGTTGGCCAAACACACTTTCCGAAACCTTAATAATTCCTAATAATTCATCCCCTAACAACAACAGCCCGGGTAGCACAGTGGTAGCTGCGCCTGCCTAGTAAGCAGGAGGTCCGCGGTTCGATCCCGCGTCTGGGCATTCATTTTTGCAATTTTTTTTGCTGCCTGGCCGGATGGGCAGCTGACCAAAGTGCATTTTATGTCGGTTGAAGTTTTGAAGTTGCAATTGTTTTTCTGCATTTTTGTTTATAAACAGAAAATTAGCACTTTAGATTCTTTTTTTTTCACCTATTCAAGAGCAACACGATGTGGAATCTACTGTATTGGCGCACTCAAATCGCGTGGACCCGAGAAATGACTGGAATTCATATCGGGCAATTTATACCGAGCATATACTCTCTTCCTCCACCGGTATCCCCCTTTTTATATGTATCTTACAATGAGATCTGCGGCGATATAAGATGCTATTTTTGGTTCAAGATTTTTACCTACCTACATAAATAAAAACACGCCAAGATACAAGAACATGGTATCAATGGTAAATACATAGCAACACTCTCTGCCGTCTCACCACTTACTTCTCCTGCTGGACCTTGATGACAATCTTACCCCGGGCGTGTTTTGTTGCCAACTTTTCGTAAGCCTGCATGGATGGGTTTCATTGGTTAGCCAAACAAGGTGCTGACAGGCTGATGCAACGATCTGCTTTACACAGCAACGTCAAAAAAA